>JANTFE010013383.1:0-21617 GCA_027562315.1 Costus pulverulentus | reverse complement strand
ATGATTATGAACAAAATCAATATTAAAATTAAGATTAAAAAATGATAAAGATCAAATAAAGAACAAAATCAAGATGAACTTCCTCATCATTATAAAATCAATATAAATGTTAGTCAAATTAGTCTTATAAATGTTTTAAGTGTTAGCTTGGCCAAATTTAATTGAAAATACGTAAATATATAAAATAATTGTAAGAAAGTACAGATGTTGGTTGAGCTAGAGTTGAATGGAATTAAAATATTAGTAAAATTAGTAATGGTATTGCTAACCTAAATCCGAACCCAACCTGTTTCGTAAAATTCATTACCTAAACTCAGGTTAAATATCTTATTAGATAACTCGAATCTGGGTCGAGTATTTAAATGGGTACCCGATTAAATAAAATATAAAATATATATTATTTATATTTTATAAAATATACTTACAAAAGTTAAAATAATAATAAATAGCTATTATATAAATATATTTATTATTATTATTATATGTTTACAAATAATAAATATTTATATAATTATTATTTATAATTTAATAATAAAATATTTATAATTATATTTAGTATTGAAATCAAGTATCAGGTATCGAATACCCGTATCTCTAAATCTGAATCCGACTTGAACTCGATTAAAGTCCGATTCATCAAATTCGAATTCATCCTATTTAGATAAATAGGTACTTGAACTGGTGTAAACGGGTCAAGTACACGTTAAATTTCTAACCCTAAATGTTGGTCTAGTCTTAATTGAAATAAAATTGCACGAAGTAATTGCAAGAATTGAAACGTAGGTGAACCTATGATTGCATGGACTAGACTTAACTGAAAATAGCTCTAAAAGCGTAAATGCGGAATTGTAAATTATCATATTATAAATTATAATTATAAAATTATTTCTTTCCACATTTCTTTTGATTTATTTTTTTTATTTTTTTCATCTACTTTTTCGCTATTGCTTCTGCGCATTATCATTTTTTTTAATGAGCAATTGAAGCCTGGGAGTCATGTGGATCGTGTCAATACAGCTCGTGATGCATTTAAACCCACCTGAATTTGTTTTTTTTATAATTGGGTTAATTTGGCTTCATTCGTATATTTATTACCGGGACAACTTGTAGATAGATAAATATAAAAAAATAATAATAATTGTGACTTAGCCTTTAAATATTTTGTTGCTTGAGCAAAATTTGAAATTTGAATAAGATTAAAATTACCTATATTAGGGTCAAATATATCATCGGGTCGGGTGTACCTTAAATGTTGTATTTATAAAACTTTTGATATTAAAATTACTAAAGAAATATCAAGGCTACGTTAGTAAGAGTGAAAGAAATTATGAATTTTTTATTTTTATTTTACTCTAACGTAATTATGAATATAATATTATTTACTTATAAGTAACAAATATATAATATTTTAAACTTTTATAGAAATTTCTAGATATTCGACTGTGATCTTTCAAAGCGACTCAATCCATTAATAGATTGAGTACGACTCAATTGAACCATCACAGTCGGAATATCTTCCTGATTTTTAGGAAATTCTGTAAAAGCTGCGAATATAACACGCGGCCCTCTCACTCTTCGAGGTCTGACGAGGAGATCCAACAGCCCACAGATATAAACAAACCACCTTTGTCGCCGCTCGTCGGATTCCAACGTCTTCTCTCTCCTCTATACCGCCGCATCCGCAACGCAAGAGAGAAACCCTAGGGATTATAGGCTAAACACGATCTGCAACAAATCGCGAGCAGGATTGGAATGCCGAGCAAGCCGCGTAGTGGGCTGCTGCACAAAGCGCTGTGCATAGCGGACGGTACAGTCTGTTCAAGATCCCGCCGAGGCGGCGCCCCAAGGCCCAATGCTCAGGCGGACAACGCCGCCCTTGTCAATCTGCGTAAGAAAGGCAGCGCTAAGCGGAATTCGAACGTATGGGTAAATTTGTTTTTGTTGTTTCGATTTTACTCCCTGGTAGTTACTCTTTTTCTTCGTTACCCGTTATCGATTTCTTCAGTTTTTTTTGCCCGGGTCAGTTGGGCAAGACTTCCATCGAGTACATACTTAATTTGGAGTACCATAAAAAAAAAGCCTATTTATTTTCTTTTCCTTTTTCAATCCGGCATTTGATTATTTTTTTTTATCAACCTGACATATTTGAAAACTGGATGTAACAGGGAAATTCAGAGGAACGAACCAATTGTCACCAATGCAAGAGGAATGATAAGGGTCCAGTTGTTTGGTGTAAAAAGTGCAGAGGCAAGCGATACTGCATCCCATGCATAAAACGATGGTACCCACGTGCTGCATTTCTTCTCCCTTTCCTAGCTATGCTAGTTATATCGAATTTGAATATTAATGAAAGCTTAGATTTTATAAAAACCGAGTAACCTCCCTGTATCTGTTTGTATTTTTAGTTGCCTTTTAGTTCTACGACTGATGGATTTCGTTAGGAAGACATGAGAATTCCAACAACTTAAAGGGTGTTTTTGATGTAGAGTAGTGAGAGAACAGGGGAAAAATAAACTAGACAATCAAAAGTAGGGGTTTCGTCCTACGTAGTATATCACCTTACAATAGTTTCAAGTCTTACTTTTAGGTTTTAATTACATAAATGCTAATCACGAGTTACCCTAATGATAACCATCTCTATTAACTGCTAAAATATAGACAAGCTACATTTAATGATAATCACAATGAATAAATAAACAAATAATTATACTAATTATCATATAACTCTCCTCTGACAGAAAGAATCCTACTCTGTTATGTTAAACTTATACTTATTTTGAATGCCAATGATTGGCATGAGTATGAACGTATTGATTAGCTTTAAGTGGACTTGATGTCAAATGCTAGATACTGTTGTTGCTGCTGCTAAATTCAAGATAATTATTAGGTGCTAATTACATTGCCCTTCTTCTAATATCCATGCATCATATAAGTCAAATTGTGCATATAATTAACTGTTTTCCATTATTTTTTAAACTACTGGTGCTAATGGGACTATGAAAAGAGTGCTAATAGTACAAGAGTGGTAGAAGAAATATTACTTACAAAAAAGTTAGCATATAAATAAGGAGACTTGAATGCCTCATGGTAAGGTAGAAATGCTAATTATCATGTCACTCTCCTCCACCAGAAAGAATTCTACTCTATGAGTTAAACTTTATACCTAATTTGAATGCCAATGATTGGCATAAGTACAAAGGTATCAATTAGCTTTAAGAGAATTCTATGTCTAATGAGATATTGTTGTGGTTGTTATTTCTAAATTCAACATACTTATTAGGTGCTAAATTACAAAGCTCTTCTTCTAATACACATGCATCATCTAAGTCAAATCATTCATATAATTTCCTCTGTGTCCATTATTTCTTGTGCTATTTGTGACAATGGTGCTGAAAACAAGTACTAATATAGGAGTGGTCAAAGAAACATAACTTATAAGAAAAGCCATCATGTAAATAGGGAGTCTCCTATGTCTCATACTATGATAGCAAATCATAACTATTGATTATTAAGTTAATATTAATATTTGTTGGGAAATTTTAAACATAAGCATTGAGTTTTGTTTTTTCACCAAGTGACTTGGATCATATAGAAAGCATGAAGATTGCTGAATTATTTTTACTAGCAAAGTGTTTACTACTCAACATGGAAAAACATAATCATTCACATTGTATTCGATCTCTAAGATTAAATTAGGATTGAATTTATCATTATCGTCACTTGAAGTAATATTTCATCCATAGATTAAGAAACGAGTCTGAACTTGTACTGGTATTAATACATGGTTAGTACCAACAATGAATCAATATACTAGTATAGACAGTATCTTAAATCTTGATTTCATCTCACATTAATATGAATCTTATGAATGAGCTTAAAATACCTCTTAGTCACTACAAACAAGCAAGAAAAGATAGCGGAGAAGTTAGGGCAACACGTTAGGTAAGTGGATAACCATATATGACTTTGTGCAGTACTTACTAATGGACCTATTGATAGAATTATTTATAGATAATTTAATACTTGTTGGGAATAAGTGTTAATTCCTAAAATTTTTGTCAGCAACATACTTAAGAGATTAACTAGTTTATAATTCACAATGTAGGCTTGACCATTTGTTTGAGGAATAAAAGTAGATGGAAACTTAAGAACTTTCAAAAGGGTCTTGCAGTAGTAGCCTACAAACTTAATATTTTGTTCTAATTTTGGAAGATACATTGGTAGGTATATTAGGGACTAAAATTTCTTGAGATACTAAAGGTAATATGGTTTAAGAGGCTCTCCTTTCTTTTCAAAAGTGAGATCGTGTAAAAAAATGTAGAAATTACTTGGGTGGTTGGAAAGACTACTTTTTGGTTGGTCTTGTTACTTGACTTACTAAGTTCGACAACATCAAATTGATAGGTTCTATCATTATATTAAAAAACAAACTTATTTTCCCTACCATTATTAATCTTATATACTTTATGGTTGGTTAAAGTGCAGGGAGAATATCGAGATGCAATGCAACCTCAATTGTGATGGTGAATCACTTAATGTTAGGCTTGGGACCCATTTGGGAGTGTAGGGCAACTAGCGGGGCACACAAGGGTGGGTGCAGGTGTGGAACGCACGCTAGTACAACAACTAGCGCTTTTTCTCCTGCATTGTTGCTATGAATGGAGTCAACTCCCAAAAAACATTGGATCATACCCACATGCTCCCCTGTTGGCTTGGCCTGCATGACTGCAGGGTGAGTAAAAATGAAAAACTCATTTTATCTTCTTGACCTATGCCATTTTCTTGCTTGCACTCTCGCCTCCATGCAATCTTTGTGAGAAGATGTTGCCGTCCTGCCCCTCTCTGCTTGCTTACAATCTCACCTTTGAGGTAATTCTGTTGCTAGTGCTCTCTTGTATAAAAGCCATCTCGCCTTTGACGGAATATAGTTGCCTCTGAGATTTTATGCATAATGATATTCTTGTAAAGCTTCAATCTTCCCTTTGTAACTTCATCAATTAATTGTGAATGTTCTTATGGTGAATGGTTAAAATTGTTTGGCTTTAGGTGATTAGGCTGTCTATATTGCATGAGTTGGATGAGTTTTTGGTGATTCGCAAGTGTTGTTTTTGAGGTGATCCATTCTTGGTGTGTACTCCATGCAAATTAATTATGGCTTTCTTGAAGTGTTCCATTCTTGGCTTGTATTCCATACAAGTTAATTTTGGCTTGGTTCTCAAGGTCAAATTATATTTAACTTTTGATGTCTAATGTAGTAAAATGAGTGGAAATTAATCAATAAGCACTTCAACTTATAAGGTGATTGAAGCAATTGAAACTTGATTAATTAGATATTCCATTGCATGTGGCATGGATTGTTATTTTATTGTATTATGTTCATTGTTTTATCTCTAATTTGCTCGTGGGAGATATTACGTGATATGTCATCTTATGACCATGGAACTCAAGTGAAGATTGTGGTTGCAACGATAATATTACATAACTATATTAAGGGAGGAACATGTAATGATACAAATTTTCAAAAAATTGATACTAATCCTAATTTGATAGTGAAAGAAATTTGTCGAATGGTGAAGAAGAAATCAGTCATATCAATATAATTACAACAAGGTGGATAATATTTATTATCAAATTGCATTGAGCTTTATGGAAACTAGAAATTTGTGATTGTATTTTTATATATGTGTTAAATGTAAAATTTGTGATTGTATTTTTGTGTCAAATGTAAAATTAACTTGTGACTGAATGAGAGAGTTTATCATTTTAATCTACATGTAAATGCTTGTGATATTGTGTTTATTTAACAAATGATTTTAATTATTATGCAATTTTTTGCTTAATAGTAATTTACACCTTCTTACAATATTGTTTTCATAGCAAACAATACTACTTTTGACTCTACAATATAACACTTTTCTAACCTACAATTGGAAACTAGGCTTTGGAGCTTCATGTATCCTAATGTGTTGCATAGTGGTGTCAATGTGTAATTCCACTCATTGAATGGTTGATTGAGGATATATAACTTGGGTGGTCATGTGGTTGATCGTAGAGGTTTTAAGGTGTTTTTTAATTATTAATAGCCTTATGATAGTATTTCCTAGAAAAAGTGAGCACAATTTAAATTTTCTACTAATGTCCAACTTAAGATCATTAATGAACCACATGTGCAGTGACCACTATAACTCACATGCTGAAAAAACCACGCCTATTTGCATGGGTCCCTATCACATGTGATGCAGCCCCAGCCTTAACTCTTGAAATGACCAGTGTAACTCACACATTAGTAGTGGATGATAAGGTTCACTTCTTAGATCTAGAATCCCTAAGCCCTCTTTCGCTCTTCTCCATCCTCACTCTTAGCTTCTAGCCATTGAACAACTTGTTGGTAGTTCCCTCGAATATGTTTGTCTCTCCTTCACCCACTCCATCAACAAGCTCTCATTTTGTCCAAGGCTCCAAGTCGCATCATCTAATATTCAATACTTCTTCCCTCTTTATCTGCCAATAAACCCTCTAGCCTTCTGACTTCTCCTGCCAATAGAAGCTTTGTAGCCATTGAAGCCTGCACTTCCCCTACTATCTTCTCTAGCACCTCTAGTTGAGCCTCTGCCCTTGTCGCCATGTCGACCACTCTAATCTCGTTTCTTTGAAGTTGACCCCACCTAGAACACCATAGTCTTCCTGTGGCATTAGCGAGATGTCCATCTCCCACATTCCTCCTTGCCTTCAAATGCCGATAACAACACTCTACCAGCAATGCTTCGAAGCCATTTTCCTCTTAGCGTTTCACCTGCTAATCTTCTCGCTATGCCTCCTTGTTGTATGGATCCTGATGGTAGATCTACTACTTTTGCCATTTGTGTATCAGATCCATAATGAAGTTCTGGCTGAGCGTAGCTCTCTCGCAAACCTTTCCATTGATGAGAGGGTCTTGACATGCCTTGTTGACATATGACAAAAATGTTCCTATCTTCTACCATTGCACCATTGCCCGTTGATGTACCACTATGCTTCAATGATCGAATCCAGCAGGTAAGACCAATTAAAACCAATTGTTACACTTATTTATGCAAGTTTCCTTAGTTGGCTGTTTAGTGAGATACACTAAGAATGAAAATAGAAGAAAATTAAGACACCTCCCTTAATCCTTCTTTCCAACCCTAATACAAACTCGCTCTTTCACCCCAATGAATTGGGTTTGATTCTGTTGAACTAGCACATATTTGAACCGCTAACCCAGCTGATGGATTGGGCCTGTGATATAGGGTTTTAATCTTTAACTTGGCAAACTTTTTTTGGGTTTTAAAAGCATCTATTAGAGTTTGATTGAAAATGTCTTGATCTTTTGATCTTTTTCTCTCTTCTTTTGATGATATGACTAAAATGCTAGGTAATGGAAATGGAAAATATAAATGATGCAAATATAAAAAGAAATAGGACCTTATACACTAAAGTCATGCACAAACACATAAGTTCTTCATTTTTTCTCCTTTTAAAAAGATAGAATTGAGCTAATGCTAAATCAACTTGATAAGCCAACAAAATATAAATTTAAAACTAAATTTCTTGAAGAAGGAAGATATTTATCGGATTGATGTGTGCCCTTTCCTGTTGTTAAAATTTGCACAAGCTATTTCCTTGAAATTTGTGCATGATACAATACTAAAGTCAATAGAGACAAAAATTTCTTTTTGTGCATAGCAGAATCCTAAATCCTTTTTATGACTTCTCGTTATTTTTCTTTTTATTGTGCTAACATGCTCATGTGATCACATATGCTCCAGTCTTTTACTGTTAGTTCCCCACCACACCCTCTTGTAGAGTTTCATGAGCTGTGTCCGCGAGCAGATGATGTATGTTATGCATGACAAGCAATATATCATGATTGATTTGATAAAATTTTGATTTGTAAACAAAGTGATATACATTGCTTGTGCGATCATCAGCTGGAGTGAGGAGGCTGCGATGCCGATTATGCACAAGCCAGTGAACATGGTTATATAGGCAATGATTAGAAGGCATAATCGACAAATTGGAGGTTGAGGGGTATGCAATAGTTTGTGTTGCTTTTATCAGTTCGCACAATCTAGGGACTCAGTGATGACATTGACAATAAACATAGGCCTTGGTTGGTTGCTTCTGTCAACTTATTTTTTATGTGGATTGACAATTTGGAAAGCAATATTGTGCTGGGGAAAGAGAAACTAGAGTGACACATTAGGATTCCATTCAAGGTAATTTGCCTCCTTGAATATTTTTAAGCCCTATATATAGGCTTCATACAATGTTAAACAAATACTAACCAGTCTGCACCACTAACAATGTTGTATTAACTTTTACATTGACTTGGTAACTGTTCATTAGGCACACTTAATAGCAACTATAATTAAGTAAGGAATAAATATTAAATACTAATACTAATTATGATATTAATTTTATCTAACGAAGCCTTTATGAGGCAAAAATGAGAAAATTTGACTTTCAATCAAGTAAGTGTCAAATTTCCATTTGATCTCTTATTGTCTTGGTGTTATGTTTGACCTATTTATGACAGCATGAGTTTAAACTGTCCAGCAATGCTCCATACTCCATAGCGCAACTTAATTGAACAATCCATCCGAGATGGACTGCTTGGCTAGACTGATCACTGATTAAGTTATCATGCATGATCTTGTGACTTCCTTTACTAAACTTATTAAGTTGTCATGCACGATTGTGATTCAGAACAATTGGACAGTTTGACTTGTTTAGTTTCAGTTGGCTGTCTAGCTCAATGTTTTGACCTAATTAGGGAGTGCAATCTAAGCCCAGTCAGCTGTCCGATCAGGTAAGGTTAGCTTGGGTGGATAATCTTGTATGTATGACTGTTATGGACTAAGCAGTCTAACTCAATTAGGTGGTTCGTGCTAATTGGTTGGGACAATTGAACCAAGCAATTAAGCTTGGTCAGGTGGACTGTCCCAATTTGGTGGTGCAGATTTAGCAGATAGTTTGATCGAGTCAGTTGGGTTGATAATGCAATTGAGTCAATTTGGGCTGTTTGACCTGGCTATGTGTTTTAATTGGGCCAGGTGGCTCTGTTGGATTACAAAGTTCAGTTAACTCCTTACACTATTGAACTTTTGGAGGGTAGATGTCAATGGTAAATGCAGGAAGCTCAGATGTGACCTTTTCATACTGGGCAAAATTATCTTAATTATATCTTACCGCCCTTAAACTAATCTTTCTGCTTCTTTTTGGACAAATTGGATTTGGGTGGGAAATGTGTCTTACCTTCTTGTCTAGAATTCCATTCTCTTCTCTTCCCTTAACAAGGGAATTCATCTTACTTTAGTTTTCATCTTCCCACTTTGTCTCCGTTTCTGCTGAAGGACACAGACCGTTAATGTTCCTCTCTCTCTCTCTCTCTCTCTCTCTCTCTCTCCAGTGTTGCTTTTATTAATCGCCAATCATTCTTCTTTGTTGAAAGGAGTTGCCTTTGATCATCATCCACAGTGGTACAACTAAAGTAAGCTCACCGATTTATTGACTTGATTATTTGATGACTAATATGTTTTATTCATGAAACTTTCCTTTGAAAAAGGTCATGTAAATAGCCTTTGATATCTAATAACACTCTTTTCTATAATATATATCTCTACACAGTATCTTGCATGCTGAAGCTCTTTTACCTGTTAATTTGTCATTTGTCCCTGACCAGTACCTTATTTAAGAATATGCTTATTGATCTCCTATTCTGGCTTTGTAATATTTCAAGCATCATTCTATAACTTGGTCTCGTTATGGTCTACCTAATATTTTTGGACTGTTGCAATACTGCATTCTGATGTCAGCAACTATGCAAATAATTTTTCTTGCAAATTTATACTTAATAAGTTGTAAATTTCTTGCTATTTTATCAACCCAACATCTTTGAACTATAATTTGGTCCTGCTACTTAAATTATCTGAACTACATTAGTAATTGGCAATAATTTAGCATCGCTAATTTAGTTATGGTTAATTTCTCATATGCAGGTATCCTCAATCAACTAAGGAGACAATTGCTGAGGCTTGCCCAATTTGTCGAGGAAACTGTAACTGTAAATCATGCTTGCGCATGGATGTACCAATAAAAGTCAGATTTGTTTGCTGCATTCTTCCTTTGGTTATTTGTTGGCCATGGAGCATTAAGTAAATGCTATTTTGTTGCAGGAACTGATGAAGTCAGACATAAATTTTACTCAAAATGAAAAGTTTCATTACTCTGCCTACCTACTGCAGTGGCTTCTACCTGTGCTGCAACAAATTAATCAAGAGCAATTGTTTGAGAAGGAAATGGAAGCTAAGATTCAAGGTGTTTAATTTGGTCTTTTTGGAGTGTTCTTGCTTTATACATTTTTTAGTTCAATCTTTATTAGGCTATAAATGACCTCACAGATTGACAAAAATAGCCATGTCTAATGAATAGCGTCACTAATTTATTCGTTATCAGTTACTACTGTCTAAGTAATTTGTGACATGGATAATCTGTATTTAATTCTCTGAAACAGTCTTTATATAAGCGTGGACCTATACCTGATTAAATAGACAAACTAATTGTGCCAGCAATTAAATTTTTGGAAACAAAATATTAAACTATTTTTTGGTAAGTCAAATGCAAGAACATTCTCTTTACATTCCTAGTTTCAATTATAGTTAAATGGGATAGAACTTACAACTTTATTCTGAGAGAACATTCAAGAGTCTGTGGCTCATGCTTCTGGAGAATAAATATGCTTTATATGATGATGACAAAAAGTAAGATGTGTTCTATGTTTTAACTTGCATGCCTCCAGATCCATGATTGATGAAGAGAATCCAAAATAGTTCGTAAAAAGAAAAGCATACATCTGATGACTTCTAATATACATTTATGAAGTATAGCATCAGAAAGTTGTATGGAGCATGTTCTTGTTTTTTTTTTTTTTGTTAAAACATTTTAGTTGCGCTACCTTAGTAATTTTATACTATACCAGGTTTATGCCTATTGGATTTAAGGCTTCAAGAAGCGTGCTGGGGTGCTAATGAACGTGCATATTGGTATGGTGTATTTATTTTTTTTAATGCTTGGAGCAATAAGTTAACATTGTTGTTTTTCTTGCAGCAACAAATGTAAAACATCTATTTTTGATTTCCACAGAAGCTGTCCGAACTGTTCATATGATCTTTGTATCACTTGTTCTCGTGAACTTCGTAATGGTCATGTTCAGGGAGGTTATGAGGAAGTAACCGTGGAGTATGTTGACAAAGGGTTTGAATATTTGCACGGTAAATATTCTTCTGCTCAATACCCAGAGGAAAGGGAAGACTTGAATGTAATTGAGTCAACTAGCTCAGAGAATGCTGTCAAATCAATACGAGAGTGGAAAGCAAATCCTGATGGCAGTATCCCTTGCCCCCCAAAATATCTAGGTGGTTGTGGAAGTGGCATTCTAGAATTAAGGAGTACCTTTTCTGATGATCGAGTTGCAGATTTGGTAAAGAATGCTGAGTTGCTTGTTCAAATCTACACGATTGTGGATATGCCTACAGTTTCAGAGCAAAAATGTTCCTGTTTCACTTCAGAAGGCATGATTAACTTCAACAATGATACTGTAAAGAAAGCTGCCTCTCGTGATAATCCATGTGACAATTATCTGTACTGTGCAAATGCACTTGACCTTAAAAATGAGGATTTGAAGCATTTCCAATACCACTGGATTAAGGGTGAACCTGTTATTGTAAGAAATGTATTGGAAACTACATCTGGTTTGAGCTGGGAACCAATGGTTATGTGGCGTGCATGTCGCCAGATCATAAATACTAGAGACAGTAAATTGGATGTAACTGCAATTGATTGTTTGCCTTGGGCTGAGGTCAGTTTCTCTATGCTGCTAAATCCAATCAAGCAATTTATTTGTATATTTTAAATAAGTTTCTATATGTTAGATGTATTAACCTCTTTAAAAATTTCAATCTGATTCATTTACAGTTACTGAATCTATTTATTACTGAAAATGAATTCAGGAGTCAAGATTAGAGTTACTGTAGGTTTGGATGATATCTCTTGATTGATGTTCCGTCACCATTACTTGGAGAAAAAAATTTTCAAAACTTCTTAAGTATTAAAAATCTGCAATACTAAAGTGTTGATCCCATCATACCAGTTTATACCATGGGTCCATGCGTCACAATTTCAAAGTTAAGCACACTAGCAGTTGTACGGATATGGGAGATGACCTGCTCTCGTTGCACTATAGTTTGGGAGAAATAGTCAATACTAAACCAAATTTTACTTGATGGCAGAAATGCAGCAACATTTGCAAATTTAGCTTACTTTTTTGCTATAAATCTGAAATTTGATTATCCGTTTAGGCAAAGAAATTTTGTTAAGGATCTACTTTCTGCACTAAAATTTTCTAATTTTTAATTTTGTAGGTCGATGTTAATATTCATCAATTCTTCAAAGGTTATACAGATGGTCGATTTGATTCTTATGGGTGGCCTCAATTTCTAAAATTGAAAGATTGGCCACCATCTAATGCATTTGAGGAACGTTTACCACGCCATGGGGCTGAGTTTATCAATGCATTACCATTTAAGGAGTATACACATCCTTTCATTAAAATGGAGCATAAAGTAAAGAAACAGAAACGTCAGCATTCACGGAAGACTAAAATAACAAAGCATAAAGTGGAGAATTCATGCTCTCGCTTTGGTTTTCTTAATCTAGCTGTCAAATTGCCCAAGAATATCCTGAAGCCTGACTTAGGGCCAAAGTCTTACATTGCCTATGGGGTTCTGCAGGAGTTGGGGCGAGGAGATTCAGTTACTAAGCTCCATTGTGATGTGGCTGATGCTGTATGTCTTCCTTCTTTAAACTTGTTGCCAGTTGTGACTTTGCATTTTTTTTCATCTTCATTTTGACTTTGTAGCAACAAGAAGTCGAGTCATCTTTTGTGGTGTCACCTAGATTTATGACTGGAAACTTCATAATCATGAGAAAATGAAATAACTGGGTTGGTAATTTTATGCTGCAGCTTTCCTGATTACTGTGTGCGCATAAACTACATTTGGGACAAGAGAAGGTGATCAAGCTTAATAGAGTCAATCAAAAGTAAATAATAAAATTTGAAATTTTTTGCAGTTTCTGGAACTTTGTTGTTTACATAATTTGTATGGATTACTAACTTTCTTCGAGTGTTGTTGATCCCGTGTTTTTGATTCATCTCTTTAAATCACTATGAGGGATGATACCTACGTTATTTCAGTTTGTTGGGATAATTGCCCCCAAATTTGTAGCTTTTGATTATTGCCTAACTTATTAAAGTTACTTGATTAATCAGATGTTAGATATCCAAAATTAAACTTGCTACCTGTGCAGATTATTGCTCTAGTATTCAATTCTTTTCAAAAGAGTAATATATATATATATATATATATATATATATATATATATATATATCAAAGTTTTCAATCTCAGTTTGGATACTAGTCTAATCTTGAACTGACATGACATGGAGATGTTTTTGTTTCAATATGCGTGCATTGATGATAAGTACTAGGTTATATTTTTATGTTTGTATTGATGGTACGCGTGGTAAAGTCTGAGATTAGAAACACTAATATAGAGTAAGGTTTTAAAAATTAGTTATGGTCAATTGTTGGACCGATATAGTCAGTAATGGTTGATATTGACACATGATACTGACAATATTGATCGCATTTATTAAATATATATATACCCACTGATTTTGAACTAACACGATTGGACTGGTATGGCTGCCCGGTATAGATCAATTTTATAAACCTTGGTATAGAGAAGATATTATTGATTAAGAACCATTGGTCCAACTTATTATGAGAATTAATGATGTATATATAATTTTGTATCTTTCTATTCTTTTAAGATGTATGATACTGTGAAGGCATCTTTACATTTTTTAAAATTTTGTTAATAGACACTTATAATCAATTGAGGTGCTGAAGTAGCACTCTAGGATGTTGATATTATCCTAGTCTCATAGAATTATCTTTTTTCCTTGGAGCTCTTACATTGTCACTGACACCAAGTTTCTGATTGTCTTAAATTTTGGAATGCACTTGTCTTTCAGGTAAACGTATTGACGCATACAGCAGATGTAACACTGACTGCTAAGCGACTTGATTGCATAAACAAGTTGAAACTGTGTCATGCTGCTCAGGATCAAGTAGAAATATTTAATACTTCTAAGATTGTTACAGATGTGAGTGGGCCATCGGAATTGTTTCCTTCTAAAAAGTCTGGGTTTGCTTCCAATCTATTAACAGACAACAAGACGCTAGTGTCTCAATATGCAAAGAGGAAGAGACAAGAGTGTTCTGGGGGAAGTTTTAAAACAGTAAAAGTGAAGGTTGATTCTGATGCTAATGTTGAGCTGGATCAAACTGGTAATAAGAAAGTGTCCTCAGGTGTTGGTACCATAAGAAGCACACGTTTCAATGAAGGTTCAGCTGAGTCATCAGTTAATCAAACTCTAACTCTGAATCCTACTGTACCTTCCCAGACTTCAGAATTTTATGGGCTAGAACATGCTGAAGGAGGTGCACTGTGGGACATCTTCAGGAGGCAAGATGTTCCAAAGTTGCAGGAATTTCTTCTCAAGCACTGCAAAGAATTTAGGCATGTCCATTGTAACCCATTACGCCAGGTATCAAATTTTGTAGCCAAGAATGTAATGCCTTAAAGATAACGATCTGTGTTCTACTATAGTAATATCTTTTAAGTACTTATTTATCTCTTCTGATTAGAGTTTTAGATGAATTCTCTTTTAGTGATTCTATCCATAATAATTAGATAAAATCAATATCATATTATGTCACTAATTCTTAGACGCTTCACATTGAATTGATCCTTGCAAACTGGTTTGAACTAACGATTTTAATACCAGTCCACTACTGGACGAGTACATACTAGCATGTACTGTACCTACGTATGGTATTAGATGGTATTGATTTGTATTATTTAAATATTATATATACGTGAATGTATGTATGCATATGATGCTAACCTTCTATTGGTGCCAATACAATGTCTAACTAAAACAAATTAGGTATACTACTCGTAGGGATTAGCTTTCATTGGTTTGCACTTTGAAACACTGAGAGTAATTCTCCTATTTTTATTGTCAAGTTTATTACCTCTTTTGGTGCTGGCATTTATTTTCATTCTGCGGTACATAATACTGTTTTCATAAATGCAGGTTTCTCATCCAATTCATGATCAGACAATTTACTTGACATTTGAACACAAAAGGAAGCTCAAGGAGGAATATGGTGAGTTTCTGTTGTCTTTTTAACTTGGGAGATAACATCTTATGCTGAGTTCCTTCTTGACTGTGTTTGCTTCTTGTGAACTATTTTACAGGAATTGAACCATGGACATTTGTTCAAAAACTTGGAGATGCAGTTTTCATTCCTGCTGGTTGTCCCCATCAAGTTAGAAACTTGAAGGTATAGTTTATATAGTTGAAAAATCATATTTTAAATCTATAAATATGTATATCGTAGAAATCTATAAATATGACATTGACAATGAACATAGTCTAACATGTTGTCTCTAGCAATTCATGTGTATTAACTTCTAGTGCCACCTCTCATATGCTAAGTAACAAAACTTTATTTTCCACTATTTCCTTTGGTCACCTCTCACCAGTACCATTATTGCTATTATTATTGGCTTCAAAACAAAGGTTATTTTGTGAATGCATAGAAGTGGATTAGATGCCCTAGGCATATTGTGCCGTTGAAGCCTAAATAGCTCCTCTATCTTGATGTCTCTATTGGCATCATATCTTTGACTAGGAGGCGGACGCCGCTATGCTTTGATTGTAGATATCAATCTATCATGCTCCTTGGTCACATGTTGCTTGTAGATGTTAAAGAACTTTAAGTCTTCATGGATGGATAGGCAAATCTTCTATGATCTTGGATAGTACTTCCACATTTGAAAATGTTTTTCAATTAATGCATTTACAATGATGGTGATTCTCGGGCATGTTTTTTGGGATGTCATATGAGACTAAGGATTGGCTTTTAGGTGCCCATAGAGTGAGAAAGACATTTTTGAGAGTTTGAGAAATTGAGTGAATTGGAAGGAAATGTGGGTTTATATGGAGATAAAATGATAAATCCCCATTCCTCTCACTTTAGTAGCTAGAATTGTTTTCTAGATGTTGAAAATAAAAACTAAACTACATTCCCCAGCTGTTGGTGTCCATACTAACTGGTATTGACATGTATTGTTTGTTAGTATGGTCTCCTGCATTTTACACAATCTATGCTTGGACGGGTATAAACGAGCTATATCATGTGGTATGAACTAGATTCTTAAATCTTGCTGCCTGAAAAAATTGAATGTGTTTAACTATTTGCTTATGTTGGATATGTCATTGTTTTGATCCCTGCTAAAAAATTTTGATGCTCACGCTAGTAACATCAGTGCATTTCTTTCATATTTTGTGTTGCTAGATATGCTTTCTATGCTATTCTATTAGATGTGAAAGGATTATATATATATAATTAAGTTTCGTGGATATATATCTGAATTAATCTAGTCTAGGTGATCATTGTTGCTTGCAAAATTTAGGTCCATCTTATTCTTTTCTAATGCCTTCTATTTCCTTTCAACTAGTCATGCATAAAAGTTGCTCTCGACTTTGTCTCTCCCGAAAATGTCAAGGAATGCCTCCATCTGACTGAGGAATTTCGCCTACTTCCAAACAACCACAGAGCAAATGAAGATAAATTAGAGGTATGTTCTATCTACTTTTCACTTGCTAGTTGTAGTATTGCCTCTGGTAGGATTTCCATTTTCCTTCACGTATGTGATATACGTGCACTGCTGTTTGGCACGCGGTTAATCTTTAAGTGCGATATGATAATGGACTCAGATTATCTCTCGGTGGCACTTGCTTACTTTATTTGTTCTGACTATGAGATTAATTGCTTCAAAATCCTGATACCAACTGGACATTAATTGATGTTCAACTTTTTCTTTAGTACCCCTTTCTCAGTTTAAATCTATTACTTCCCAAAACTGCAGCCATCCAATGGAAAATGATTACTTTTTGACTTCCCATCATCAGTAGCTATTTTGTTTCGTTGTTTCAGGTTAGTTGGTGAATGACTTACCAAAATTCTTGCCAATAAGTGATAAAAAGGTTATTTTTTTATGATTCCTCAAGTATCCTTGTACCTTGATCAATGTCAGTGTTTTTCTTCAATGCTCAAATATATCAGAAAGGGCATTAATTGTATTACTATAACTTTTGCTAAAAACTTGATTTCTGTGCAAGAGAATTATTGTAAACTAAACATCCTGAGAAGAAGGTGCTGGGTAGTTTGATGAGTAAAGATTTTAGCTATTGATAATAAGGTCTTAAGATCAAGTCCTCTTCACAACATCACTTGCCTTCTTGAAGAAAAAACATCCCTTGGACATTTTTTTTTAATGATTGACCTTGGTTATGGTAACCAACTACTCTGAATTCTTCCTCATCTCATTGTCCTCTATCTATCCTCTTCCTCATCTCATTGTCCTTCTCCCGCATGAACTAGATCCTGAGTGAGTAGAAAATATGTACATATATTAGTTTATGAGGAACTTCTTTATAGCTGCTATTTACTGATTTGGGGAATTTTGGTGGTACCTCCATGCAGCATGGTGCGTCTACTAAATATCAATCTGATAAAGTGTATCCATATATAAATCATGTATTTTATACATCCACCTCTTTTTATATGTGGGTTCTTTGAATTTGTAAATTAGTCTATATATTTCAAGATCACAAATTAGAGCTAATGTAATTAACCTATGTATTGACATTTTGCTTTAAGAAAATTGACATTTTGCTTTAAGAAAAGATTAATAGCCTATTAAAATTTAAATCTTTATTTCTTTACAAAATTGCTCAGTATTTGAAAGATAAATTAACTCATTTTTTAATATTTCTTAAACTTATAAATTAATCCATATAATTTTGGCAGCAATTAATTTGTCTTAAGGCTAAATTTCTTAAATGTGCAATTATCTCATTTGATTTAAAAAAGACATACAAATTGGTTTATACTTATATAATTAACCCTTCAACAATTCTCAATGATTTTTTTATGACTATTTTGATATTATATTGTTATAACCTGATTAATGAGCAACTTGACCTATTGACTTTTGAGCTTAAATAATGTGGGTCAATTTAAAATGATTAGGCCTAAGTTAGTAAGTCCACAATCATCTTTTAGTTGGCAATATATGAAGTCATCCATCCTAATGGCAGCTCTATCATCTTCAGCCCTTTCCTACTTGATGGGACTAAGTTTGCATTGATACTATTTTATTACAACTTTGCTTATTGAGCAAATTAATTCATTAATTAGGTAAGATGTGCAACTATTATTACATTGCACCATAAATATATAAATATGTAACACAATTGATTTTGAAGCTACATGGTTTGTATGTTTTGAAAATTATATGAAATTTTTACATAAATAAAAATGGAACATCCATGACTCATGTCGACTGCTTTCAAAACTGAAATGTCATTGGCATTATTTCAAATGTCTTTTCACTCTCTAATATGCCTATATACTAATAAATGCAAATAATTTATATTTTGTCAAGTAATGCTATTGATGATCTCAAGATAAGATTTATTACTAATGATCTCAAGATAAGATTAATTATTGATGATCTCTTCTAAAATTTCAGATCAGACCATATTGTTTAAATATACTAATGGTTTTATAGTTGAACGTGTGTAGTTTTAAATTTCTTGGAAATCTCTAGCAAGGAATAACCCGTATGATGAGCATGCTTAAATCTAGTGATCTCTAATTGGGGAGGAGCCCTTAATTTGTTCAATTGTCCTTGATCATATCATTTTTGTGCATGAAAGGAGTTGTGTTAATTAGGATATCATGTCGCTTTATTCACGATTTCTATAAATTAATTCAATAAAATGTTTTCCATTCATTTTTCTATCAGCAATAATGTGTTATCTGAACTATTTTTGCATTTTTCTAGGTAAAGAAAATGGTAATTTATGCAGTGCAACAGGTTGTTGAAGATATGTACGGTTTGATTAGTGGTAATTCATGCTCATATTCTCTTGATATTCGGCAACTGCTTTTTCAGTTTTTTCATCTGTGTCAAACTAAAATAAAATTTTAGTGGCCTCTAGGGCCCATCCTATCAGAAAATTATAAATTTATTTATATTTTTAGAAATAAAAAATAAAAAAAATTATGAATACGTGTCTTTCTTTTTATCTGTATATACTTAATTTTCTCAGATTGTTTTTCTTGTAGCCGTTGTAGAAAAAAACGATAGCAACAGCACCGTAATGGAGGTAAATGGACAATCATGTTGGAGTTGTACAAGGAAGGACACGCATGGGAGCGAGTGACAGATCAAACCTGGGTCATCGTAGCGGGAAATTACTGCCGCTTTTGGATTCAGGATTTGGACTTGGTACAGCCAAGGGCATGCGGAAGCGAGCTGATGAGAGTATCCCAATGATGATATCGAATTTGCATGACGTTCGTTGGGAGGCTACTGCTCTGTATTCTTGTTAGATGTTTGCCCTTCTCGTTTAGAATCTTCAGTATGTGTTTAATGTATGTATATACATGTATGGCTATTATATCTTTGTTTAACTTGGCAACCAGTGGAAAGTTTGTCGATTGTTCGATTGGGTGCCTTTTATCTTAGCAGGTCACATTTGTAGGGATTATATGCCTGCAACAACAATGACACTAATTAATATTTTGACTAAGAAACATCACTAATGTTAAAGACTTTACATTTGTCATAGATTACATATTAATCTTTGTGATCATATGGCCGCACTAATTAAAATATTAAATCTGGGGAAATGCAGATGAAAGCGTTATAGTTTTGGAAAATATTAGAAATAGAAATGCAAGAAAATAAAATTACTCAAGAAAGCGGAAAATTTCATACAGCCACATTTAGTTACACATATGCTTGCATAATTAATACCGTTGAAGATGATGAATTTCAGCATAATTTAAGGATAAAGAAGCAAGATTTGCATGACTCGAGGATAAAGAAGCTAAGATTTGCATACAATAGAAAATCTCATTGAAGAAGAAGCAAGATTTTCAAATCAGAAGCAAGATTTGCATGATTTGAGGATAAAGAAACAAGATTTGCATACAATAGAAAATCTCATTGAAGCTCTAAAGGAGAGTGACTCCATGATAAACCAATATGATTTTCAGACAAAGATAACTTTGTAAAAATAGTGACTTAATCGTATATTATAATTCCAATTAAATAAATGTCTTACTTGGAATGCATATATATATATATATATATATATATATATTAGCCATTAATAAACATTCCATCTCCGAGACTATATATTATATAGGTGGATGAATAAAATGTACTGAAGTATCAGTTCTTATTCCAACTCTCTCTTTTCCAATTTTTCTTCTCCCAATGGTATTAGAGCTTGTTTACGGATTTGATTCATCATACATGGCTGGGAGAGAAGACAAACGTGAAGTTACTATCTTCAACGACCCAAACGATCCCTTCCTTCTCTATTACTCTGATATACCTAGACTTGTTCTTGTAACTCAGGTACTGAATGGTGATAATTATAACATTTGAAGTCGTGCCATGCTTATGGCACTCAGTATCAAAAATAAAGAGGGCTTCGTTAATGGAAGCATCAACAAGCCTCTAGAAAGAACCAATTATAGAATTCCAGCAATAGAAGCGCTGCAATACTTTAGTGAAGTCATGGCTTTGTAACTCAATTTCACAGGAAATTGGAGCAAGTAATATAGCAAGAGTGTTTACGAGATCTGAATTAACCTAAAGGATCGATTCTCGCGTTCCAATAATGTCCATCTTTTTCATGTAGAAAAAGCTATACACAACTGTAAGCAAGGAAGTATGACGGTGGGAAACTGTTACACAAAACTTAAAAATTTATGGGATGAATGTGATGCGCTTGTGGAGTCATGAAGGATATATTATAAAACCAACAAAATCAAAAGACTATAAAATTTCTTATGGGACTCAACGATATATATGCCAATGTGAGGGGACAAATCCTCCTTATGGATCCTCTTCCTCTTGTGAACAAGGCATTCACTAATACTCCAAGAAGAGAAGCAACATGAGGCAACGAATGGAGATGGAGTTGCTAGAAAAACTATAGAAGCATCCATCTTTGTTGCTAGAAACAATATACAAAGGCCAGAAAGGAGCTACAACCTTAAGAATCAACATCTAAAATGTGGAAAATGTGATAAGTTGGCCATACTTCTGATACTTGTCATGCTCATCTTAGATGCAATCATTGTGGCATACAAGGCCACACAATCGACTTTTGTAGGAAGCTACGCAAGATAGGAAGCAACACCTATAGGTAGGAATATAAAAGTGATCTAAGGAAAATCATGCTAGGACGAGCACCCCTTTCTCTCTTGAAATGGCCCTAAACAAGGGGGTGAAACCCTAAGCATGCACAAACTTAAGACTTTGCATGGGCGGAATTAGGGTTTGCAAAGGATCGCATATGATATGTCTATATA
>JANTFE010013372.1:26771-38028 GCA_027562315.1 Costus pulverulentus | reverse complement strand
GGTAACAACCTGAATAATAACCATGCCTTGATAAACTTAAGAGTTTATTACATGATACTTATACAATCCCAAGGCCTCAAACATTAGCCTTAAGGGCATACCCCAACAGGTGCTAGTTAGGATCTTCAAGAGAAGATCCTCTAAACTAGTTCTGTTCGATCATAGACAAGAAAGCAGGCTTGATTTCAAAGTTGTTAGCCTCTATCACCGGTCTAGCTTTACTAGAATGAATCTCTTGTGGGTTAGGGGCTGCATAGTCCCTAAGCGATCTCTATTCTGTCATGGTCACTTCTTCGTCTTGTTGACTTTTTTCAAATCAAAGCTTTATGTGCAGTCTAAGAGTTTTATTTATCTCAGGATCAAAAGGAACTAGAGGTCCTGATCTACGATTCCTGCGCATGCAAAGTAAATAGATCAAATAATTTCAAGAGAAAGAAAATAAACAGAAAATAGAAAATAAAACCTAGTCTAGCAAAACTTTTAATATCTTCAATATTGACAAAAACCAAGGTCACCGGCAACGGCGCCAAAAACTTATTGTGTCCGCAAGTGCACGGATACTTCGAAGTAATAATTAAGATATCGAACCACAGAGACCTCGTTTGCCAAGTATCGAATAATTAATTTCTTACTAGCTAGGCAACCAAAAAAATGCAAGTAAACTATCGAAGGCTACACGAAAATATCAGAGAGAGAATCTGAGACTAGGATTTCATTCACTTTAATTCCCATGACTAGTTATGAAAAGATGTTCGTCAGTCTAATTTCATTATGATAAATATATAATTCACTTAATAAGGAAATCATCTCGCTTTCGCGTAGACAATTTACAAGAACCAATCCTCACTTTCATGCAAGATCTATTCGATTATTAAATATAAGTGAATCATCAACAAAGAACTCAAGTATCACTTTCATGCATCTGAATTCTAAGTTAATAATCTCAAGTGGAAACTCAAGGATCACTTTCGTGCATTTGAATCTCAACACAGGTTCTGCTTAAGGTTCTCCAACAATCTAATATTCAATTTCTTGCAATATCATCATGTTTGTTTCATTAATTCAATCCTAGATAAGATTATCAATCATGGCATTAAACTTCTAAAATTAAGAATAAGAACAAACCTAATTTCTTATGGTGAGTTCCTAACATTCAATATTAGGGTTCCTAGCTCTCAAGCAAATCACCTTTCGGTCCCTATTGTGAAAACTCTAAAACATGCTTGACAATATGAATCTATGGAAAATTAAAGAGTAATCATCACAGAAGCAGAATTATCATCCTAAAATTATACTTGATGAAATAATGAAAAATTCATCTAGTCATTAAGAAATCAAAGGGAATTACTCCCCCATGTCCGAAAAGAAGTTTAAGCTAGCATGGTAGAAAGATTACAATAATCCATAGTATTAGAGGATCAAAAATCGAGGAGAAAAAGGAAAACAAATTTACAGCACAGCTGTAATCAAAATTACAGCCGTAATTTCTGGTGTGAATAGTGTCGGCAGCGACTTCTTCATTGATTTCTCTTTCAATCGGTCTCCTTTCTCTCTAAAACTTCTGGGGTATCTTCTCCTCCTCTATGCGCAACTTCCCTTCAAATTTCACGGCCGGAGATGCGTTGTACGCTTCCAGGCAGTGAAACCTAGGGTGGCAGTGGAAAACTCGGTTTCTCTCTAGAAAGTGGATGAAAATTAGGGCTTTTTGGCTCTCTGTCTTCTCCTCTATCTAAACTCTTTTTCTCAACTTACAGATCTTCAATTGATGGCCTGGATTGTCCAAAATCATCCGCGCAAGAATCGGGCTTCAAATAATCTGAGAAAATCGCGTGTTCAGGTTACAATTACAGCTTGAAAAATAGTTACGGCAGTGCTGTAATTTTAGCAAGAACTCTCGGTACAAAAATCATCTGGAATTACGGTACCATGAAATGCATTACAGCAGTGCCATATTTTCATTAAATCTCTCGGGTGAAAAATCGACTCGAAATACAGCCCGTAATTTTGGTTACGGCAGTACCATAAAATCCATCAAACTTTCTGTACGAAAATGAACCCAGATTACGGCCCGTGAAATCCATTACGGCAGTGCCATAATTTGTGCGAAACTTTCTGTTCAAAATCTTCCCAAAATACGGCAGCACTCGGAAATTACAGCAGTATTGTGGAATTGTTCCGTAGGTGCAGTGAAACCACGGTATTGTAATTTCTATTACGATAGTGCCGTAATTTTGGTTTGAGCTCTATTCTTCATGGAATTTGACGTGGAATCTTCTCTTGATGGTGGGAATTCATTCATGCATCTGGAATTGCTAGATAACATCTGAAAATCGTGTCTTTTTACCTGAAGATCATCAAAAACCCAAAAGAGTGTAGATTCCATAGTATTTGATAAAAAAAAGGCATAAAATTAAGCAAAGAGTGTAAATATGACACAAAAAAGTTTATCAAATGGCACAAAACTTACTATAAATTTTGGTGTCATCACCCGTATATCACCCTTGATATACCCATAAGCCTGCGTTAAGCAACCCGTGCTAACAAGCACATATACGAGTCTCAACTACACCATTGCTATCCCCTATCCACTATTGTACTCGACTTGGGAGATAGCAAACTGAGACAGTAATATCTTGGAGGGACATCTTCGTATAAACATACATATGCGTAGATGTACAATAAATCATGGCAACGACAATGTCAGGATATCTATAAATATCACTATATGTAGTACAATAGTTAAGACCGAAACATAGGTCTCAGGGCATAATAGTAACAATCTCCCACTTGTACTCAGACCTTATCGTGGAGGTACCTTAACCCCATGTCCCGAGTATGACGATCATGCTTCTACTGTGCCAAAGCATTCGTTAGTGGGACTGCTAGGTTGTTCTTTGTGTCAACTTTGCATATCTTTACATTTGGGAAACCCCGTGGATATTTATAATTTTTTATCAAACAAAACATACACACAATAGAACCATATCCCCGAAACGGGCCTATCCCAAAAACCCAATGGATCTCTCTTGTGAGGGGGTCGACACAATGTAGTTAGAAATTACCTAAACGAAAAGGAGGCCGATGTCAAGGTAGGCGCCCAAGCGTGCGCCCTCTATAGTCTCACACACACAGATGCGTCGAGTCCTTTCCTTCCACGTCCGATGCTAGCCTCGGGAAGAATATCCAAGCCTTAAGTCACCTTCTTCAATGCTTGTGCCAATGGGAGAGGATGAAAGGAGAAGATGAGGATGATGCTACCAAGGGTTTCTCCACTTGCACCAAGAGGAAGAAGAGAAACTTGCTTGCGGCTATGGAAGAAGAAGCATGCGCCAATCACCTTTGCTCTCGTCCTCTATGGGGTTCATGCTAATTGAATGCATCTAAGTCAATCGCATATCACTTGATATAGAGAGGCAAGAGGTGGCGGCTAGACAAAGGGGTTAGGCGCAACTCATGAAGGGATGTGCGGCTAGGGTATGTGGGAGGAATCAATTAGGGTTTGGGTTAAGGAAATTCTCCAAGAGTTTTCCATAAGCCCTTTCCTATCATCCATATGCGCCAAAGACCATCCAAAGAAGTCCATGTAGCCATATCAGCCCTAAGACTTGCCATAGAGGCAAGCATTCCATCTAAGGAACAAGGGGGAGGTGACATTAACTTCCTAAAAAAGCAATATGCGCCAACTCCTCCCCATTATGCCCATAGGCGCCAATGGGGGGAGATTTCTCCCCATTATACCCTTAAGCCCTATCCTCTCTTCATGACAACTTGTTATCGGGCCTCATTGGGTAATGAGCTAGCCCAAACTCTATTGCACAAGTTGATTAAGCCATTGGATCCAATCTAATGCAACCCTAACTCAAATGTGACAAATAATGGTCAATTTTAGGTCAACCTACCAAAAATAAAGTTTGGCACCAATAACTCCCTTCCATCTCATCAGGCCCATTGGTGCTGATGAAAGCTTCCAAATAGACCCGAGCTACCCAATAACTCGATCACAAGGCTTCCCGATCAATACGAGAACTTGAGTATCATGGTGAGGGACCCAGTAGGCTCCTCTGACGTTGGTGATACAATCCGCGAGTGCACAAATTTATCGAAGTAATAAAATAAGATATCGTTCCCTACGAGGATGAGGTGGTCATGTACCGATTACATTGTCAATCTATATCTAGACGAATCAAATTGTGGTTTTTGGTTGGAAACTTCTAAGTACAAATTAAAAGAAATAGAGGTAGTGTTTTTCGTAAAAATCAATTCGGATAAAATAAGGATTTGGATAAATTTAGGATTCCGGGTTTCATCACGTTGACAAATATAAATTTAATAAAAATAAATCTTTGAACAGAAAATTATAGCTTTGAAAGGGATTTTTCCTAAGGTATAGATTACCTCCTCCCGAAGCGTAATCCGGTATCTAACTACGCTAACTCCCTACTCTCATGACAGTTAACGTAATGAGACCCATTAAGTTCTATGAAAAACCATGTAAATCTTTCAAACGAATCCGAACTACTCCCGTGATCGGATTCGTAGGTTTGAATAGAATAGTTCTGACACTATGATTCACATCCCGGTCCTTCTCGCAACGTCTAAGACGTAAACTTACTTGATTAGAGTAAATTACAGAATAACACAATTCCAATCAAATCAATTCTATAAAAATCATGATAAAGATTTAAAACAATATATTTAATCCATAAATTGTCAACGAGCTACTTCCCAAATCCAAAAAATAAGTTTAAGCAAATATGTTCTTTGAATACAACATGTTTAGTGATGAATTCAACATGTAATCTCTCGAAAATAATACAAAAAGACACTAGGATAGTGAGTAGAACTCTTCCCCTTGATCTGGAGACAAAGAAGAAGTGATCAAACCCCCTCCTTTGCCTGATCTTTTGCCGGAATCCTGCCTTGGAAGTGATTTTCACCCTAGCCGCCACCTCTGTTTGTGTTCATGCGTAGTAGCCCCCGAAAACCCTCCAAAACCCTTCCTTTCATAGTTTGATCAATATAGAACCCATATAGGAAGGTTTTTCATGGTTTGGTTTAATTCTGGTTCAATTTGGAGTCGAATCGAGTGAGAAAACCCGCCGGGCGGACGTTTTCATGGCCCGTAATAAGTTTATGGCTAAGGCCGTAAATCCTTCTATGTGTATAGCCCTTTGTACAGAGAAAGTTTCACGGACCGTGATGGATTCATGGCCTCACCCATGAAAGTTTTTGTGCACTATTTAACTTAGCCATTTTACACCCGTTCGAACGCCAAAATTACGGCCGGCCCCAAAATAATGGCCAAGGCCGTGAAAGTTGCGTTCTTCAATGTTTTCCCCCCAAAATTGATGTGTAAGCTCGTGATCTCCTCGGGATTCGTGATATGGCTTTAAAACTCATGAAATCCATCATTTTTTAGCCATTTTACCTATAATTTTATAAAAATAAAGAAAAGTGAAGATTCTATGCCAAGTGAAGTAAAAACATTAAAAATTGCATAAAATCAATCAATTGAACCCAAAATATAGTATAAAATATAGGTAAAAATGTGATGAAAATGCAACGCATCAGAAACCCTAGACATAAAAGTTTGCTTGTCCTCAAGCAATACCTTGATATATATAAAGAATGTAAAGATAAGGAACACTCATTTGTTTTTGCCCCCTAATAACATCCTCAGTCCACAAATTAAGCAATCAATCTTTCTAACTCAAGTAATTCAGGAAAAATTATAATAGAAATAAATTCCCAAGAGGTTACAATCCAAGAAAGATAAAATTCATAATTCATGTTATAATTTTCATTCTTCACACACTAAATATTGAATACTTTACTTTAATAAATCTATCTTACGCAATAGACAAAAATTTATTTCAAGAATCTTGGTGATGTTAAAGATAAGAGATTTTTAAAGCAATTTAGTCTTTAAACTATTATATGCTATTTACTGTTAGCCTCATAACATTGTTTAAAGTATACCATAGAGTAGTATAATTTAACTCGTAGTCTCAATTATGAAAGTCAGCGAAGTTGTCCACTTGACCTACAACTTTCTCTTTTTCTCCATTTTTATTCTCTTTTCTTTCCTTCTTCTTTTTTTATTTCTGGAGAAAGCCAGTCAGTGGCATGGTATTTAAATCGTTGTTAATCTTTCTGCAAGAGGGTTAAATATTTGTTTTAAAAATTCTACCTCTGTTACTTGATCACAACAAATTTAAAGTGTACCAAACAATGGTATAATATAACTCATGACTTAAGATTTCTCAACTAGAGGAGTTGGAGCAAATCTCAATTTAAATAAATATTACCAAATTCTATTCATAAAAATTTTCCATTAAGCAAGAATAGATAAATTAAACTTTAAGCATAAAAATACTATGCACTTGTTGTACGAACATATAACAATTCACAAATGTATTTTATGAATACCAGAATTGAATTTACTCAACAATTTAAGTCCACTTGAAATTTGAAAATTTTCCTAAGTCATCAAATTAATCACTCAAAATGTTTGTTAAGTCTAAAATTAAGGATAAAACAAATTTCATTGTTCTTAACAATCATGAACATTCAAAATATATACCTATAAAGCTTTAAGAAAAGCTAAATATATAGGGACACCCTAGACTTAAATTGTTGCATATGTATGAACATCAAATAAATAAATGAAGGATTTCAGAAAAATTTTGCAAGAGTTCCCTTCGTAATGTTGGCGAAAACCTATACAATTATATCAAAAGATAGAAACATGACCCAGAAAAATCCAGAAACTTAATTACATCAAAGATATTAACATTTTACATGGTAAACAAGTTTCGAATTTCAAATACTGTCACATTTTAGAAATCAAATAAACATTTACCACTTCAAAAACACTATTCATCTTAATATCAAAACCAATATCAAAATCATCTAAAAATTTTCCAAATCATCATCACAGCATCACAAATCATCACAGAATATCACAAGTACAGGATAAGCATCAAATATATACAATACCATCACGTTAAACCATGTACTACATCTAAAATCTTAATACCATGACATATATGCAACACTAACTCAAAATATCCAATATCAAGTACAAATCTAGAAATACATCATAGAGTACTAAAATACAACGCACGCACACAAATAAAACATAAAAACATATGTCCGTTGCAATCAACATCAAACAACTATCAGCTTTTGCTCAAAGGGAAGATACATATGAGATATCACGAGAAAGTAAGAAGCATCATACTCAATGCATAAAAAGATATAAAATAATAGAAATACTCACAAAGAAGATGCCACAAGAATCACGGTCCATGAGCGACTCACGGTTGCACCCGTGATGGTCTCGTTAATCTCTTTCCTCCCATACAAAAATTCTCCAAAAATTCCTACATATAAAACAACTTATTAAAAGATTTTTTATCAATAAAAATTCATCAATACATGCTGAAAAAATTCCTAAAAATTTAAAGAAAATTAAAAATTGAAACTAAAACTAGTAAAAGTCAAAAATTTGGGTTGCCTCCCAAAAAGCGCTTGTTTAAGGTCATTAGCTTGACCGTAGCTTCATGTCAAGAGTGTGTCCATAGTAGAGAGCATATAATCTTATGTATTTTTTTTCGTCTCAAGAGTGTGTCCACCAAACTATATATCCAGTTAAATAGGTGGATCCATGTTGTAGTAGCCAGTACATGCATACAAAAATAAAAGTTAGAGTCATGCAAAGAATACTCAATATTTTTTCTATATTTATCCAAGAGTAATATCATGCATTCTTCCTTTAGATTTATATCAGCAATTGGAAGAAGATTAGAATTAAAATCAAAGAATTCAGACCTTGGATTGATCAAGAAGTTTTCAAATTTTATTTTGGCTTTTTCACTTACCTCAATGTAAATGTGATCAAGAATGTCATGTGTTATCAACTTTTGCGTACCTGTGGTTGGATTTGAATCAAATGATATTTCAATCATCTCTTCATCATTATCCTCAATATCATCTCCTTCATCATTTATCATGCAAATTTCTAATGGATTTCTCTCAAGAAAAGGAATTGATGGTTCACATGGTAGTGGTGGTGTAATATGCTCAGGATTCTGTTTCTCATCTCTTTCCTCAATTTGTTTCTCTTCAGTGGAGTATTCCATCCTCACACTATCAAATTCATCACCATCTATCTCACTAGTTTTTACTTAAGGATCCTTAAATTCTTCATCTTTATTCTCATAAGACTCCAAAAGTTCAAATTTCTCTTCAAACATGTCCCAAGTATTTGTGTTGCAAGACACTTCATTATGTGAGTGGGGACTAGATGGCTGGTAAAGTGTCAAGGAAGGGTTAATGTTAGAATTTTCAAAATCATCAAAATTTGAAGAAGGAAAATCATATTCCATCAGTGATTTTTTTAACTCTGAAAAATTCTCAGATTCAACATAGATTTCTTCCTCTATACCATTTTTATTAGTGCCATAAATCTTTCTATGAAGTTCCTCACTTTTTCTAGTCATATCAGCTAGAGTGTTTTCAAGCATTGCTTCTAGGTTGGATTCTTCAAGTTGACTAGAGTCTGATTGTGGAATAAAAGTTGGGTTATGCTTATAAAGATAGTTTTGATGGCTCTCCCATCTTGGATTGTAAGCACTAAGGCAAGAGTTAAGACATGGAGGAATTCCTAATTGACATTCAGTAAAATCATGCCCATGAAATCCACAAATATTGCAAATAACACATTTCAATTTAGAATATTGCATGCTTAAATAATTAGTGTGTTGAATAAAATAATTTACCTTTGCTGCAAGTGATTCTGATGCATCCGTGCCATATTCTCTTGTCATCATCGGTGGCACAAACCTTTGATTTGACCATTGACATTGGTTAAACATTATATTTACAATAAAATTTAGAAATACAAAATGTAAAACAGGAATGCAAAATAAAGCTTAAAATATATAGTCTAGTGATTTATGAGTTCTCCTGTTCATACATCATGTTAATCCTTACTAAAAAAAACCAATGATATATAAAAAAATTATGCGAAAAATAAATAATAATAAACAAAAATAAATAATAAACAAAAAAATAAAATAAAAATGTCTAGCCTATAAATCTCACGATTAAATCGATATTGGCATGCCTCATCCCCGACAACGACGCCAAAAACTAGATACGATCCGCAAGTGTATGGGTTTATCGAAGTAATAAAATAAGATATCGTTCCCTACGAGGATCGGATCAGGTGGTCAAGTACCTATTACATGGTCGATCTATATCTACACGAATCAAATTGTGGTTTTTGGTTGGAAACTTCTAAGTACAAATTAAAAGAAACAGAGGTAGTGTTTTTGGTAAAAATCAATTCGGATAAAATCAGAATTTGGATAAATTTAGGATTCGGAGTTTCATCACTGACAAATATGAATTTAATAAAAATAAATCGTTGAACAGAAAATTATAGTTTTGAAAGGGATTTTTCCTAAGGTACGGATTACCTCCTCTCGATGCGTAATCTGGTATCTAACTACACTAACTCCCTACTCTCATGACAGATTATCTTCAAACGAATCCGAACTACTCCCATGATCGGATTCGTATACTTGAATAGAATAGTTCTGATGTTGCGATTCACCTCTCAGTCCTTCTCGCAACGTCTAAGACGTAAACTTACCTAATCAGAGTAAATTAAGGAATAACACAATTCCAATCAAATCAATTCTATAAAAATCATGATAAAAATTTTAAAACAATATATTTAATCCATAAATTGTCAATGGGCTACTTCCCAAATCCAGAAAATAGGTTTAAGCAAACATGTTCTTTGAATACAGCATGTTTAGTGATGAATTCAAGATGTGATCTCTCGAAAATAATGCAAAAAGACACTAGGACAGTGATTAGAACTCTTCCCCTCGATCTGGAGACGAAGAAGAAGTGATCAAACCCCTCCTTTGCATGATCTTTCGCTGGAATTCTGCCTTAGAAGTGATTTTTGCCCTAGCCGCCGCCTCTGTTCGTGTTCATGCGTAGAAGCCCCTGAAAACCCTCCAAAACCCTTCCTTTTATAGTTTGATCAGCATAGAATCCATTTAGGAAGATTTTTGCAAGGTTTGGTTCAATTTGGAGTCGAATTGAGTGAGTAAACCCGACGGGCGGATGTTTTCACAGGTCTCAATAAGGTTATGGCCAAGGCCATAAATCCTTCTTTATGTACAACCCTTTGTACACAGAAAGATTTACGGATCATGATGGATTCATGGCCTCACCCGCGAAAGTTTCTGTGCACTATTTAACTTAGCCATTTTACAGCCGGGCCCAAAATTATGGCCAAGGCCGTGAAAGTTGCGTTCTTCACTATTTTCGCTCCAAAATTGACATGTAAGCATGTGATCTCCTCAGGAATCATGATATGGCTTCAAAACTTGTGAAATCCATCATTTTTTAGCCATTTTACCTATATTTTCATAAAAACCAAAAAAAGTGAAGATTCTATGCCAAGTGAAGTAAAAACATTAAAATTTGCATAAAATCAATCAATTAAGCCCAACATATAGTATAAAATATTGGTTAACATGTGATGAAAATGCAACTCATCAGTTGGCGGTGATGTCCAAAGATCATCATAAGCAATGAGTGGCACCTAGTAGTGCATCGCTGCTACCCAAGTCATCAGAATGAATATCATCGTTGACATCCCCATCATCGCAACTAGGTACAGATGCATTACAATCTCTTTGCCAAACTGATATTCAATTGGACAAGTGTGTCACCACTTATTTTTACCTAATCTCATGGTCACTACTAAATCAAGTTCTCACCTAGGTATGGTCATACACTTTCAGTCATAGAACCATATGGGGGCACCATGTATGTCATGCTTCTCACAAGATGGGGCAAATTCTTTGTCTGTACATTGACCTTGTCGTATGGGTTATTGCATGCTCAATGACAATCGTTATGACCTCCCAACTACGGTGAGGTGTTAAGCTATATCAAAGCATGTTCCTAACTATATAGAAGAGTCAATGACCTCAAGTCAAGGGATCAATGCATCTTCTATTAGATGTGAGGATAACTCATGACACTAAGTCATTACCTCACAGCAAGTCGGTCCAGTATATCTACCACTAATATAACCATACATCTGCGTTAGCACCACGTGTTGGGGTATGCCCTTAAGGCTAATGTTTGAGGCCTTGGGATTCTTTCAGTATCATGTATAAACTCTTATGTTTATAAAGGCAATGGTTGTTATTCAGTCTGTTAC
>JANTFE010013361.1:0-18567 GCA_027562315.1 Costus pulverulentus | reverse complement strand
CGACATCTCTTGGAGAGAATTGGAAGTTTAAGGTGGCGACAACTTGAGGGCTTGGAGCTCTTCTTCTTCCATCAAAGGCGCAAGCAAGTTCTTCTTGTTCTTCTTCTCGTCTTCTTGGCGCAAGGATTCTTTGAGCTTGGTGGCGTCTTCTTGCCACAAGCCCTCACCGTCCCTTGGCCATAGGCGCACCTTGGAGGTGGCGCAAGCAAAGAAGAAGAAGGAAGTACTTGGCGCATCATCTTCCTCCTCATCTCTTCTTGGCGCTTCTACCTTGGAGGTGGCGCAAGTTTTGAAGAGAGTGATAAGGCTTGATTCTCTTCCCGAGGCTAGCACCAAGCGTGGAAGGGAGCAACGATCAAGGAGTCGACGCGTGGATACTTGTAGAGGACGAACACTTGGGCGTCTTCAACTTGGCACCTTCATCCTAACAAGAAATAAAGGTACTAACCCTAACACATCCTTGTGTTCTCTCCCTTGCATGGATCCTTGGGACCGGAATGTGTTTCGGGTGTAATGCTTCTTCCGCTGCGTCCTGGGACTGCAAAAATTTTAAATTACACCCGGTATTCCCTAACAATACCCTTATGCCTGCATTAAGTAACCCGTGCTAACCAGCGCATAAACAAGTCTCACCTGCACCATAGTTGTCCCCTATCCACTATGGTACTCGACTCGGGACATAAGCAAACTGAGATAGTAATATCTCGAGGGACATCATCATGTAAACATACATACGCGCAGATGTATAATAAACCATGACAACGACAATGCCAGGATATCTATAAATATCAAAGTATGTAGTATATTTGTCTAGACCAAAACATAGGTCTTAGGGCATAACAATAACAATCTCCCACTTGCACTCAGACCTTATCGTTGAGGTACCTTAACCCCATGTCTTGAGTATGACCATCATGCTTCTGCTGCGCCAAAGCCTTGGTTAGTGGGTCTACTAGATTGTTCTCTGTGTCAACTCTGCATATCTTTACATCACCTTTGTCTATGATACCCTGGATCAGTTGAAAGCGTCGTAGTATGTGTTTGGATCGCTGATGTGATCTTGGTTCTTTGGCCTGCGTGATCGCACCATTGTTATCACAAAGGAGTTCAATGGGATCAGCAGCACTAGGAACCACTTGAAGTTCAAAAATGAACTTCTTGATCCAAACAGCTTCTTTGGCTGCCTCAGAAGCCGCAACATACTCCACTTCTGTTGTAGAGTCTACTACCGTGGATTGCTTGAAGCTCTTCAAGCAAACAGCAGCTCCGTTTAGCAAGAACACATAGCCGGACTGCGATTTGAAGTCATCTGGGTCTGACTAGAAAGAAGCATCTGTATAACCCTGGATATACAGATCTTCTTGTCCACCATAGACTAAGAATAAATCTTTCGTCTTCCTCAGATACTTCAAAATATTTTTCACGGCAATCCAATGCTGGATACCGGGGTTAGACTGGTATCTACTGGTTATGCTCACAGCATAAGCCATGTCTGGTCTCGTACATAACATGGCATACATGAGGGATCCCACTGCAGATGCATAAGGGACTCGACTCATCTCCTCTTTCTCGGCCTGTGTAGAGGGACATTGGTTCTTGGAAAGAGTAATGCCGTGCCTCATGGGCAGGTATCCCTTCTTGGACTGCTCCAAGCGAAACCTTTCCAGCACTTTGTCTATGTACGTGCTCTAACTCAGGGCAAGGAGTTTCTTGGATCTATCCCAGTAAATCCTCACACCTAGAATGTAGGCGGCCTCCCCCAAGTCTTTCATCTCGAAACACTTCCCCAACCATGTCTTCACAACGTGAAGGGTAGGGACGTCATTTTCGATAAGTAGTATGTCATCGACATACAAGACCAGAAATGTGACCAAGCTCCCACTAATTTTCTTGTACACACAGGCGTCATCTTCGTTCTTGAGGAAGCCATAATCTCTCACAGCTTCTTCAAAATGAATATTCCAACTTCGAGAGGCTTGCTTTAATCCATAGATGGATCTTTTCAGCTTGCATACATTATGAGCATTGGCTGGGTGAACGAACCCTTCAGGTTGTGTCATAAACACATCCTCTGATAGGTTTCCATTAAGGAATGCTGTCTTTACATCCATTTGTCATATCTCATAGTCATAGTAGGCAGCTAAAGCAAGCATGATCCGAATGGATTTAAACATGGCAACTGGCGAAAAAGTTTCGTCATAGTCCACCCCATGGACTTGCCTGAAACCTTTTGCCACTAGTCTACCTTTGTAGGTTGCCATCCATGTCTTTCTTCTTCTTGAATACCCATTTACACCCTATAAGTTTTGCCCCATTAGGCGGCTCAACCAAGTCCCAAACCTGGCTAGTAGACATAGAATTCATCTCGGACCTCATGGCCTCCAGCCATCTCTCGGAGTCTGGTCCAGCGATTGCTTCCTCATAAGTCTTAGGTTCATCCTAAATAATGAGAATGTCATCGTGTTGAGTCGGTAGTGACCCATACCTATCATGTTCACGACGTACCCTCTCGGACCTATGTGGAGCCTGTGCCTGAGCCTCAGGTTGGGCTACAACCTGTAGTAGTGGCTCAGATTCCATCTCAACCTCTGTGTCTTATGGATGATCTTGAACTTTGTCCAAATCAAAACTTTTCCCACTGGCTTCTTTCAAGATAAATTCTTTCTCAAGAAAGACAACACCACGGGCGATAAAAACTTTGTCCTCAGTGGGATTATAGAAGTTGTATCCTCTGGTTTCCCTAGGATACCCCACAAACACGCATTTAACAAAAGCTTCGCATCCCCAGATCCTCATAAAATGTGAGGTTACGTCGTCTCCCAGTCCACAACTCATGTGGAGTCACCTGGACACTCTTAGACGGAATGCTATTCAGTGTGAAAGAGGTTGTCTCTAAAGCATGTCCCCAGAAATACGGAGGTAGAGTTGCATGACTCATCATACACCGGACCATGTCTAGCAGAGTCCGATTCCGCCTCTCAGACACTCCATTCCATTAGGGCGTCCTGGGAGGGGTGAGCTATGAGAGAATCCCACACTCTTTCAGATAGTCAGTAAACTCATGGCTCAGGTACTCTCCACCTCGATCAGAGTGAAGAGCCTTTATAGATCATCCAAACTGGTTCTCTACTTCAGTCTTGAACTCCTTGAATTTTTCCAAGGATTCAGACTTGTGTCTCATCAGGATGATATATCCATATCTACTGAAATCATTAGTAAATGTGATGAAGTATACAAACCCACCTCTGGCTTGTTTGTTGAATGGTCCACACACATCACTGTGTATGAGATCCAACAAACCTTTAGCCCTTTCAACTATCTTGGTGAATGGCGCCTTTGTCTTTTTGCCCAATAAACAAGGCTCGCATGTGTCAAACTCATCAAATGGGCTTGAATCCAAGGATCCATTTACATGAAGTCATTGGATGTAATTCTTGTTGATGTGCCCTAAACGATAGTGCCAAAGATAAGTGTTGTTGAAACCACTTAGCTTGATCCTCTTAGCATTTACGTTGCACACAGAACTTTGCATGTCCAAGACATACAACCCATTGCACAACGTACCTAATCCATAGAACACATTTGCTAATGAAAAAGAACAGGTGTTCGCTTTGTTTGCAAAACTGAATCCTTTCCTTGCTAAGGCAGGAATGGATATAATGTTTTTGGTAATCGACGGCACATAGTAGCAATGGTCAAGTTCTAGTTGATGTCCTTACGGAAGCGAGAGAGTGAGGTCTCCCACGGTCACAGCCGCAACCTGTGTGCCGTTACCGACTCAAAGATCAATCTCCCCTGGCCGCATTGTCCTACTTCATTTGAGCCCTTGCATACTAGTACAAATATGCGCTCCACATGAAGTATCAAGTACCCATGTGTTCAAAGTAGACATATTGACTTCAACCATGTAAATGTCTGAGCCTGAAGATGAGGGCGTCATCCCTCTCTTCATCTCTTTCTGGTGTTGCCTTTTACAGTGCTTGAGCTTGGGGTCACCCCTCAAGTTTCGACACTAGTCCAACTTGTCCTCCCAAAGGACAGATCGCAGTTTTAATCCGCTATTGTTTGTAGACATGATGTACAACAACAGACATGCAGATTAGTACCACATTTCAATTATTTAATCTGGACTTGAAATAAATGATTATTTTTCACTATTTTATCAGATTGGCAACCCTCTCATGTCAATTCAGGAAACCACATAATTTCCAAAGTGCGATGGGATCCTTGTTCCTCACACGGTCTCGGGTCCTGCGGGGGCTGGATGTACTGCACCAGGTGACGCATGTATCTCAAGGTAGGCTCACCAGCCAATTGCAACTAGGCAATTCCCCTTCTCAAGACCGTACAAGCACTTCATGTCAAGCGGAGGCTAGATACAACACGAAGCCCTAACTCCTTGAGGTGCCTCTAGCAACTTACATCATGTGGGCTACCACATATGAGAGTTCTAGTCAAGTCCGACCTGACCGTTATGCCCAGGGCCAACGATTTACTTGCGGAAGGCGCGTCCAGAGTTTTAACCGGACTGGGGAAATCATTGTCACCACACGCCTCCTAAAGATAGATGGGTGTCTCCCACGGAGGTGGGAAACAGTGCACAGCACCATCGATCGATAGTTTGACGAGGGCTACGCGTTAGAAGGCTTTTAGAACGGGACTTGATATAATTTTGAGAGGGTTTGGGTGGTCTCATACCACATTAGTTTTATCTTTATGTCTATCATTACAGGCATGCATCCTATAGTGATAACATAAAATAAAACAATCAAAGCATGACAACAAAAGTAGTAAAACATGATATGGTTATAGCCCAGACAAGGAAAACAAGCCCCTAGACCTAGACAGTACACCGAGCACTACCAAAAGCTCTAATCGTTCAGCCCATGCTTCAAGCCATCGGCTCCTTGCTCTAAGTGCTTCAGGGTCCTACTTCAACCCCAGGTGCGCCTCCATGGTTTCATGCTCCACCTGTGTTAGCTCACAAACCCTAGGCTCCTCCTAGGGTTCGGCCAACACTCTCCTCTGCCCTTGTCAGCTCGCAAACCCTAGGCTCCTCCTAGGGTTCGGCCAACATGGGGCGCCACCATGACCCAAGAGAGAGCTGTCTTTGTGCCGCCTATAGATCAGCCCCTTAGCAACCCTTATATGCGCCTCTAGGAAACCCTAGAAGCCATTAGGGTTTAGGCCAAGGCATAGGTTACACAATACCCTTCTCAACAGCCCCTTATCTTCAAGATGCGCCCCTAGAGAAAATCCCTAGAAGATACAAATGATTCGGCTATGAGAGGGCTGCCCTTTCTTAGTCAGATGCGCATAGGAGTAAGCTGCGATGTAAGGTTGTCTTCCCTAATCTTCGACTTTAGATTTACAAAATATAAAAGAAAATAAGGGCAGCACGCAGGCCTTCACAAGAATACATCACAGGCATGCTTTAGGGCTTGTCTATAACCATATCATATGCACAAAGAAAAACACCTAAGACATGCTCTTCTATATGCAATGAAAAACTACAAAACCATATTTTAGTTTTTCATGAGAAAACATGTTCGTCAAATCTCCGCAATCTTATTGAAAAGTCAGATTTTTTCGTTTTCTCTCAGGAGTCTACAAGTGGCCATATATTTACCTCGATTATCAATGCCACCTGCAATCCCTAACTTGTACGGATTAGGGAAATCACCCAGTCCATGCCCCGAAATATAGATACAAGTCTCACACCATGGGTCTATCCCATGAATATGAGGAGAAATAAATTCTCACACATAGGGTCTATCCCCATGTGTAGAAACCAAAAATCATGAATATCATTAGAGCGAGAAATAACAAACCTACTATTTTTCTACACATAAAACATGGCATAAAGACTTTCGAAAAAAATTTCTATGACATGCACATGCTAGAAAAATCCATACACCGATGTATATCGTAAGTTGGCTTTGATACCACTGTTGGGAATCCCCGGACTATTTAAAATCAAAAATAGCAGAAGCGAGCCCGAAACGAGATTCCTAATTCAACAATAAGGACCGTCTTACGAATAATACAAAGGATGTGATAGTGGTATACCTCACTTAGCAGTTTGATGCTGGCGATGGCTGAGACGTGCAAAGGCCTGTCCTCTACAATTGAGCACACACGGACTACCTCGAGACTCCTCTGCTCCGTGCACGTGCTAGCTTCGTGAGAAGAGATTCATGCCTCTAGCTTCTTCTCTACTTGCGCCAATATCGAAGACCATGCGCCAAGAAGAAGAGGAACCATTGGCGACAAGGAGTGGGCAGCACTACAGCTTGTCCCAACCATGATGCAAAAATTTTCTTTTTGTCGTCACCTCCAAGACCCTCACGCCAGGAGCAGAGGGGAGGCGACAACAAGAGAGGAGAAAAGAGACTGGTGCAAGAATCTCCCAGGTAGGCCTCTCTATTTATAATAGAAGCGCCAACTTCTCTTTGGAGATTTTTCCCATGCAGGACTATGTACATAGGCGCCTACTCACAATTAAGCGTCATGGGTTCGAATCCCCGCATACGCAATTAATTATAAATTGCACCCAAGCATAGGCACCTACTCACAATTAAGCGTCATGGGTTCGAATCCCTGCATATGCAATTAATTATAAATTGCGCTCAAGCTTATTAATTAGCCAAGAGAAGAATTCTCTTGCCAATTAATAGTTTTATTTTATTCATGTGACTAAAGTGCTAAGCCCAACCTTGCACTAAGACCCTTGTTTGACACATTTTGATAACTCAGGTCAACAGAGGTCAAACGTGGTTCACTAGAGTCAACTAGTGGTCAAACATGAACAAAATAAAGTCTCATCTCCTTATAAGAAAAACCATAGCATCAGCTTCCCAAAATGATCTGAATCATACAACGATCCAATCAGAGGCTAACCGATCAATACGTAGTCTCTAGCGTCTAGGTATATGACCCTGTAGGTCCCTCTGACGTTGGCAGTGATGACCCATTCATCACAAGCAGTGAGTAGCACCTAGTAGAACATCACCGCTACCCAAGTCATCGGAATAAATGTTGATGGAGTCAGCAACCCTGCTCTGAAGAGACATGCTTGGGCTCGGAGGAAACCTCCTCAACTTGGGTTCACCTAGAACTCACTTACTTTCTATTGTTTTACATTGCATTTCATGGCATTTAGGTTAGTTTAAGTTTTCAAATAAAGCCATGCATCATATAGTCAATTATGGCGAGTCCAATTGTAGTAGGTTGTGCATTGTAATGCATGTAGCTCTTATGTACTTTTGCATCATGGTAGGATAGTGCATCCTTGCATTGGTTATATTTTTGGTAGGTCATTTAAGCTAAAGGTTATCTCAAGCTACACTCCAAGGTCAGCTCAAGTTCCACTCAACAAGTTGAGCTCAAGAAAGGAAAGAAGACTTCAACTCCTTCAACTCAAAGTGCAACTCAAAGTGTTGATGAGCTCACTTGCCAACTCAGCTTCTATCTTTGTTGTGTGCCCCCTCCTTGATATAATCAGCCACCTCAACTATCCATCCAAGGAATAGGCGCCAACACACCAGCCCAAACAAGGGAAGATTTCAAAATTATCATCCATCAAGATCCAAAATCAAAGGAAGACATTTATGAAGACTTACTATCTTACCTTGCCGCCCAAGCATTTATGGAAGGGATTCAAATTTTGAATTCTTCATTCATGCACCCACAACCATCATGGAAAGAAGCCATCTCGCCAACATAAAGGAGCATTGAAGACACTATTTGAAATTCAAAGAATTCCCATAAGAGCATAACCAAAGAAAGGAAGAATTTCCACACTTAATTGCATTCACACCTTGAATTAAATGCTGAATTTTCCTCTCCTATTTTGTAAGTGGCGCCTAAGGGGCAAATGACCACCTTGCCCACCCTCTATCTCGCCTATAAATGTAACCCCCTCTCATGTAGTTTCGTTAGCTTGGATGAAATGAGATTGTCTATTAGTTTCCTAGGTAAATGCTAGTGTAGCCATTATTAGTAGTAATATTTCTTCCAAGCCCGAGCCTACCTTCTTCCTCTCTCCCCTTCTCCACCGAAATCCCAAGAAGGACTCCCCCCTTTGATGGGCGCAACTACAAGGAGGCCCCCTTTTCTTCATCTCGGTTTGGAACAAGAAGAAGACACCTCTTCCTCACAACAATATGGAAGCATCATCATATTCGGCTAAGTCTCTTCTCATAGTCTCTTCACTTTATTTTAAGAACTCTTTCCTACACTAATCTTCAGTTGTCTACTTGTAGCTTGCGTTTGGTGTGGATCTAGGAGTGGCGCCCCTCTCCTTCTTCCCTCCCCTTTCTCTAGATAACTTAGGATTAACAAGGGAATTTGTGAGGCTTAACCTCCCCCTTGGTCTTTGTTTGTGTATTAGATCTGTGACTTGCACGGATCTCTGTGTTTGCTTGCAAGCTCCACCTCTACACCTTCCATCAGAGTAGGACCGGGGAAGAACGGGATGGTACGATTCTTCAATCCTCAAGGGTCGCTCTGTAAGTTTAATTTCAGCATTTACTACTTTCAGTAGTTGTAATCTCGGGTTTCCTTTATTATTATAAAATACAAAAAAATTAGTTTCTCAAAATCTCGTTAGTTCAAATCCGGTTTTCCCTTATTATCTACTTATCTATCAAAACGGGCTTCAAAATCATTGTTTGAACGTTTTAAATCCCCGTCCTATATCAAATGTCGCCATCGACAACCTCAAACTGTGATAAGGAATAAGAGTATCCATGTCCCTTTCCCAGGCTGATCGTCCATGTTGGACAAGCGTGTCACACATGTATATTCCAACTACGATGGGCATAACTAAATCAGGCTAAACCTGGGTGTGGCCACACACTTTCAGTCATGCACCATCTAGGGGCCCATGGACATCAAGCTTCCACATGGGGAAGGGGCAAATCCTTTGTCGGCAAGATGCACCTCTCACATTGCTTAAGATATACCCAATAACAACCGTTATGGCCTCCCTATTACGGCGAGGCATTAGGTTATATCAAATTATATCCCTTGCAACACAGAGATGCAATCTCCCTCAAGTAAAAGGACAGATACAACTCTATCACTATGAAATTCTTCTTGAGACACCACGAAGAACTCTCATGGTGGATCGATCCAGTATATCTCCCTTGACATACCCTTATGCCTGCGTTAAGTAACCTGTGCTAACCAGCGCTTAAACGAGTCTCACCCACACCTTAGTTGTCCCCTTATCCACTATGGTACTCGACTCGGGACATTAGCAAACTAAGATAGTAATATCTCGAGGGACATCATCATGTAAACATACATATGCGCAGATGTATAATAAACTATGACAATGACAATACCAGGATATCTATAAATATCAAAGTATGTAGTACATTTGTCTAGACCAAAACATAGGTCTTAGGGAATAACACTAACATCGAGATTTATTTTCATATTTTTACATCTCTTTCCGGCTTATTTCTTTAATTTTATTAAGGAACTTTACTTCTTGTCATGTTGATGAATACAGGACAATTCACTCGCTTTTGGAACTATTTGGAGGTATATTTATGTCCCCGAGTGAATCAGGAACCTTGACGAGAAGTTTGCTTCAAATGGAGCTGATTTCCAGAATTATGGCCGAGGCCATAATCTGTATTATGGCCGTAATTTCTAGTTTGAATTATTAAGAAATCCATCTTAATTCAAGCATAATCATATTACAAAGGCGTGCTCTCAATTTTCTCAAAAGAAGCCTTTCGGAAGTCAAAAACTTCGACATAACACATTACGGGTATAGCCGAAAATTCACCCTATCCATTATCTTCACACCGGCGACCTTTGATGTCATTATTTGGCCGGAATTCAATTCAAGTCAAAGGTCAACTCACCCGCAAAATTTCAGATGAAATGGAGTTCGCTACAAAGATTACCGTCATGCCCATAATCTTCATTACACCCATAATGGTGTTGAGAGCATTAAGTACATCGGAGGGCTGCAATAAATAGGTCGTAACTTTGTCATTATAGCTCCGTTATTGGCGTTCTTGGAGTCAAAACGACGAACATTTAAGGGCCTATAAGTGCATGAGGATTTCAAGAGTCAAAAAGCATCAGAATCAGAATTATGAGCATGCCCGTAATGCTAATTACGGGCGTAATTACCCCCTGCGCAGCCAAACTTAAAAGGGCCATAACTTTTCCATTATAGCTCTGTTTTTGACGTTTAAGGTTTCAAAACGTAGCTAATTAAAAGATCCTTAATGCTGGCACATCAAAGGGAACCTCCGAAATAATAAAAAGGGGCGAAATCTGGCATGAAAGGGGCGACAGGTCTTGGCCTGGTGTGAAGTTCTTGGAGAAAGTTTGGGAGAAGAAGCTCTCTTGTGCATCCATTCCAAAGGGTTTGGAGGAAGAAGATTTCAACCCTTTTAGAAGAGTTTGTAGTTTTTTTATCTTTACGTCTTTCTTATATTTTGTTCTTCTTCTAGAGTTTTGTACTTAAATGACGCTACGATAGCGTAATCCTTTTGTCGAAACTAAGGGTGTAGTCTCGTTGTTTGTATCTCATTCTCAAACTTGTTATTTCAAAGAAAATGCAGATTTTACTTGTGTTTATTCGTTCTATGCCGTTTTATCGCTAGAATTTCCTTGATCACGTAATTTCTTTCCTCGGGCATCGCAAGAAGGACCGAAAGGTGAATTGCAACGCTTGATCTGCTAGATCGAATATACTCTAACCTGTAAAGAAATTGGGGAGGATTTGTATGAGGAATTTCATAGTATCTCTGAACCCATTGGATCAATCTAGGTACGATGAACCACGAAAGTAGGACGCCAATCTATATTGATACTGGATTACACCGTCGAAAGAGGGTAATCTGTACCTTTTGATACTTCCTTGAGCATTTTAAAAATCGCTTTGCTATAATTTTAACTTGTTTCAATCTAAGATCCATCAACGAGACAAACCCAACGTTCCGATATCTCTAACCCTTATTTTTCCCCTCGAAGCTTTCTCTTGCCATATTCGGTTTACTTTAAGTTATATTGGTTTTGCGTTTCGTGACCTCAAAACTACTTGATCCGATTGTCTAGCTACTAGTTCATAATCTTTTGGTACTTGATCACTGTCCCTGTGGGATCGACATCTGAAGTACTACTACGACAAAATCGTCACGCTTGAGGTTAGTTGTGCGTTAGTACGGCACACATCAAGTTTTGGCGCCGTTGCCGGGGACAGGCAACCAATATCAAAAATATTTAACAATTCCGAGGCTTACCTTCTGAAGATCCAAACATGCACCTGTAAATTTTCTTGGAGTTATGCGACATGACAAAAATGAACGGAGTCTCTAGCGATGCACTACGACTGCGGCTCTTCCCGTTCTCTCTCCGGGATAGAGCTCGGAACTGGCTATACTCGCTCCAACCGGAATCGCTAACAACTTGTGAACAACTTTCCCAGGCATTTCTCTCAAAGTACTTTCCCTCAAGTAAAACAGTCCAACTACGAAACCAGATCACTGGTTTCACCCAGAAAGATGGGGAATCTCTGTATGAAGCTTGGGAGCAATTCAAGGAACTTCAACGCTTATGCCCACACCACGGCTTGGAAAAATGGGTAATTGTTCATATATTTTACCATGGTCATATCTATAATACACGTCTTATTGTAGATGCAGCCACTGGTGGCACAATTATGAATAAGAACGTCGATGATGCAATGAATGTGTTGGAGGATATGGGACTGAATCACAACCAATAGGCTAGAGACCAACGAGGTACATCATCTAGAGCCGTTGTGCCAGGTACGTATGAATTAGATGCCTTGAGTTCTTTACTTGCTATGGTTGATTCACTATCTTGTAAATTGGATTCATTGAATGTTAGTTCTGTTGATTCAAGTTCTAGTCCCCCTGTATGTGAGAGATGTGGAATTATGGGGCATAGCCATGCTAATTGCCAGTTAGTTGTTTCTCAACCCTATCAGCCACAACAAGAATATGTCAATGCTGTAGGGAACCAAAATCCAAGACCACAAAATGATCTCTACTCCACTACATACAATCCTGGTTGGAGAAACCATCCTAACTTCTTTTATAGGAACAACCCCAATCCTGCTCCACAATCATACTACAGACCTCCACCTGGATTCCAACCTCGACCGTATGCACCACAATCTCAAAGGACCTCACTTGAAGCAATCATGGAAAATTTCATATCCTCTCAGACCAAAACCAATGAGAGTGTTAATGATATGATGCGTCACATGTCCTCTGGACTAGACTCTATCGAAGCCCACAACAAACAAGTAGATATTAAATTGGCAAATCTTGCCACTAGCCTAGCTAGACCTGCAGGTAGGTTACCTTCTCAACTTGAACAGAACCCATGAGAGAATTGCAATGCAATTACTACTTGTAGTGGTAAGCAACTAGAGGACCCTAGAATACCTGATTCCAACCCGAGTCTTGACGCATCTACCAGTCATGTACCTGAACTCGAGAGATCAAGTGAGGAAAAAGATGATCATGAGAGTGAACCAGCTTATGTCCCACTACCGCCTTACAAGCCTCCAGTTCCATTCCCTCAAAGGCTGGCTAAGGCAAAGCTGGATAAACAATTTAGGAAATTTTTAGAAATTTTGAAAAAGCTATATATTAACATCCCCTTTACTGAAGCTTTAATGTAGATGCTCACATATGCAAAATTTTTGAAGGACATTCTTTCAAACCGATGGAAGCTGAAGGAACCAGGCACAGTGGCGCTAACTAAAGAGTGCAGCGCCATAATTCATAATAAGCTTCTAGAAAAATTAAAAGATCCGGGCAGCTTTTCAATACCATGCAAAATAGGGGATTTGACTTTTGATCATGCGTTATGTGATTTGGGTGCTAGTGTCAGTTTAATGTCATTTTCTACATGCAGGAAACTGGACATTGGCGATGTAAAGGCAACACCAATTTCTCTACAACTAGCTGACTGCTCAGTGCACAAGCCGGCAGGAATCCTAGAAGACGTTCCGATCAAGGTATGAGATTTCTTCATTCCAGTCGACTTCATCATGCTTCAGATGGAGGTGGACACGAAGCTACCGATAATTCTATGAAGACCATTATTTGCAACTGCCGGAGTAGTCATTGACGTCAAAAATGGAAAATTAGCCTTAAATATTAGTGAGGAGGCTATCGAATTTGACTTAGCACGAAGTATAAAAAACCCTTCTTTCGCAGGTTCATGCTGTAGCTTGGATGTCATTGATGAAGTTGTTGAAGATGAGAATCCCATATCTGATGGGATGTTAGATGACCCACTAGAAGTCTATCTAGTGGAAAGTACAAATGCTAAGGAAAATGATGAAGCCCAGGCTTACACAAAGTTGATGGACTCAGCCGAAAAAATGAGCTCCCATAATATGAAGGCTGAACATCTTAACAAGTCGACATCACGGGTAAGCGAGGTAAGAAAGATTGAGTTGAAATCTCTTCCTCAAAATTTGAAGTATGAATTTTTGGATGATGAATCTACCTTGCGAATGATAGTGAATGCAAACTTGACAGAAATCCAGATAGAGCAATTACTTGCTGAAATTAAACTTCATAAAAAGGTCATAGGCTATTCCTTAGAAGATATCAAAGGAATTGACCCATCTGTCTGTATGCATAGGATTCTCTTGGAACAGGAAAGTAAACCCTCCGTGGAATTTCAACGTCGACTAAATCCAAGCACGAAGGAGGTCGTAAAGAAAGAGATCCTGAAACTGCTAGACGTGGGAGTCATCTACCCGATTTCGGACAGCCGATGGGTGAGCCCTATCCATGTTGTGCCCAAAAAGGGCGGGGTAACAGTTGTCAAGAATGAGCAGAATGAGCTAGTCCCGGTCTGCACTTTAAGCAGATGGTGAATGTGTATAGACTACCAGAAGCTCAACAAGGTGACTCGAAAGGACCACTTTCCTCTACCCTTTATCGATCAAATGCTTGAGCGTTTTGCCCATAATGCAGATCCCAATTCACCTAGAGGATGAAGAAAAGATGACCTTTACATGTCCATACGGAACATTCGCATACAGGAGGATGCCATTCGGACTATGCAACGCTCCAGCCACGTTTCAGCGATGCATGTTGGCGATCTTCTCCGACTATAACGAAGATTTTATGGACATCTTTATGGACGACTTCTCAATATATGATCAATCTTTTGAAACATGTTTAGCTAATCTATCCAAGGTTTTGTAGCGATGCGAGGAAGTGAACCTCATACTGAACTGGGAGAAGTGCCATTTTATGGTACAAGAAGGGATCATATTAGGACATCTTATTTCTGAACGTGGGATTGAAATCCATCAAGCTAAAGTTCAAGTAATCGAGAAAATGAATCCGTAGTTTCCTCGGACATGTCGGATTCTACAGAAGATTCATTCAAGATTTATCGAAGATAGCTCGACCGTTGACTAATCTACTTTGTAAGGATTTTGAATTCTATTTTGATGATGACTGTTTGTAGGCGTTTGAGAATCTCAAGAAAGCTCTGATCTCCGCACCCATTATTCAGCCCCCTGATTGGACCTTACCCTTTGAGCTAATGTGCGACGTGAGCGACTTTGTCGTTGGAGCTATTCTGGGGCAAAGAAGAGACAAAAAGCTTCACGCAATATATTATGCCAGCCGCACTTTAGACGAAGCTCATTTATGCAACAACTGAAAAGGAGCTCTTATCTATCGTCTTTGTGTTTGACAAATTTCATTCTTACTTGATTAATTCCAAAGTCATTGTTTATACAGACCACGCAACAATCAAGTATTTAATGAGTAAGAAAGATGCAAAGCCACAACTGATACGATGGATACTTCTCCTACAAGAATTTGATTTAGAAATAAGAGAAAAGAAGGGAGCTGAAAATGTGGTGGCTGACCATTTGTCATGTTTGCTTCTGAACAAAGAAGATGTTTCTGATGATTTAGAAATTGACGATACATTTCCTGAGGAGAAGTTATTCATAATTGCTGTGCAAGACGCGCCCTGGTACGCTGATTTTGTTAACTATTTGGCATCTGATATTTTTCCACCTGATCTGTCTTTTCAACGAAAAAATAAGTTCTTATCCGACATACGACATTTTTACTGGGATGATCCGTATCTTTTTCGGCGATGCACCGATGGACTATTTCGACGTTGTGTACCTGAGGATGAGGTTCCAGATATTCTTGAGCATTGTCATTCTTTCCCTTACGGAGGTCATGCCAGCACTACAAAGACTGCATTTAAGGTACTACAATACGGATTATACTGGCCCAGTATTTTTAAAGATGCTCGAAATTTCATTTTGACTTGTGACAGTTGCCAAAGAAGTGGCAACATTTCGAAACGCGATGAACTCCCCTTACATAATATTCTAGAAGTCGAATTATTCGATGTGTGGGGAATAAATTTTATGGGACCATTCCCATCCTCCTACGGAAACAAGTACATCTTGGTGGCCGTCGACTACGTATCAAAGTGGGTAGAAGCTTTAGCCGCACCGACCAATGATTCTAAAGTTGTGATACGGATGCTGAAGAAGACTATCTTTCTAAGATTCGGCGTGCCGCGGGTGCTGATAAGCGATGAAGGGTCACATTTCATTGAATAGTGATTTGCCGCACTACTGAAAAAATATGGGGTGCATCACAAAATTGCAACACCATATCACCCACAAACCAGCGGACAAGTCGAGGTAACAAATTGTGAACTGAAAAGGATTTTAGAACGCACTGTTTCGACTGCGAGAACAGATTGGGCCCTTAAATTGGATGATGCTCTCTGGGCTTATCGATCTGCTTTTAAGACTCCTATAGGAATGTCTTCATTTCAGATGATATATGGGAAGTCTTGTCACCTTCCGATTGAGCTTGAACATAAGGCATTCTAGGCAATAAGAGCTTTAAACTATGACTTCAAGATAGCAGGTGAAAAGAGGAAGTTGGATTTGAACGAATTGGATGAGATATGACTTGAGGCGTACGAGAATGCAAAAATCTATAAAGAACGGACCAAGAGGTTTCACGACAAACGTATAGTTCACAAGGAATTCGAAGTTGGAGATTTGGTCCTACTATTCAATTCGAGGCTTAGATTATTTCCTGGAAAGTTGCGATCAAGATGGACTGGTCCATATGTGATAAAGAAAGTCTATCCATACGGTGCGATCGACATCTATAGTGATCAGTCCGGATCATTCAAAGTCAACGGGCAACGTCTGAAGCCTTATCTTTTCCCTACGCCATTTGAAATGGGAGTTTCCTTACTCCTCTCTGATTCTTCTAGTAGTCACTTAATTCTCTGTCGAGCTATTGACGTTAAACAAGCACTTCTTGGGAGGCAACTCAAGTAATTTATTTTTTTGATCTTATTTAGTTATTTCTTACGACTGTCATTTCATGTCTATTTGAGGTTCATTGAGGTTCACGGTTAGCTATTCGTACACACAAAAAAAATGGCATGCCCGTAATATCACCTACGGGCGTGAGAACGGTGATTAATTAGGCCAGCCATGATTGGAAACTCAAAATCATGGAAATTTGTTTCCATGCCTTGACACGAAGGCTTACGGGCGCCACCCTTATTTCCTTCTTCCACGAATTGTCGCCGCCCTTTTGCTTCAATCGTCAGTGCCACTTTCCATTTCCAAATTCAACGCCTTCCATCCGTCTTCCATCCTCTCGTCAGCTGCCGCCGACCTCATCAAAGCAGCGTCGCCGTTAACGCCAGCCACAACAGAAATCAGCACTGCTATCCTTCAATCTGAAACTGCCACCGCCCTTCTTGATTAACGACTGAAATCGGCGTCGTCCTTCAAGCAAAACCAACTTCATCAATTGGAAATCCTGCGCCGCCCTCTCCTCCAAATCCAACGAAAACCACAGCCGCCCTCTCCTCTTCAATCGTCCGCCCTCCTTGGCTTCCAGCTTTACTGCGCCGACCTCATCAATTTCCAGCAGAAGCCGCCGTTGCCTCTGCTTCTCGCTTCAACTGACAACGGCGACTCCAAACTGCAGCCGACCTCATCAAATCAGCGCTGATTTCTTCTGCCGATATTCCTCCAGCCCAAAACCTGAAATCGCCGCTGACTCCTTTAATACAACCTCAACTCGGCGGCAGCTTCAACGGAAAACCTCCGTTGCTTAAGCTTCAATGGAAAACCTCCATCCTCCGTTTAGCAATCAAGGAAGGCTCTCATTTCTAGGTCCGCTGCCAACATAAAAGAAGTCTCAAGCTCAATTTCCTCTCCGTCGCTCGCTTCTTCTTGTGTCACGAGACTTCCTCTGTTCCTGGGACTTCCACTCACTGCTACTATCGTCAGTTCTACCCTAAGAGCAGCCTCTCTTCCCTACCTGCTCTATTCAACGAGGCTTCTTCTTGCAAAATCTCTCAGCGGTCTCCTCCTTCATCCTAATTTGCATTGCCGAGACTGCGCTTCCGCATCTCCACCCTCTCAGCGATTCCAGGTTTTGATTTTGCTGCTGTTTTTCTTTGATTTCAACCATTTATCTGCTGCAATGGCCCCTAAGCGCAAGATTGGTGCCCACAAGTCTACCATGCATATACCTGCCACTCCCTTCCGCCAACTCGCTTCATCAGCTGTTCCGCCCTCTTCTTCGGATGCTGCACCAAGGCCACATGCTGTATTTGGATTTCCCATGCAAACTACTTTTCAAGCTAACAAGTGCAGCCAACTTCTCCAATGCAAGATAGTACATACACGTTATTTGGACAGGTTTGCTATGGGCGCTCTAGGCTTTTCTGATGACATAGAGTGGATGTTGACCAGATCGGATGGCACCAGTTCATCCGCGTGATTCATCCCTCATATATTTCACTATGCTTGGAGTTCTTTAGTTCTTTTGAAGTACAACTGAACTCCAATAATGATGATGATATTGGGCGGATCGCATTTAGATTGGGCAGTGCGGAGAACAACCTTGATATTATGTAGCTTAACCGCATCTTTGGCTTTCCCCTGCATGCACCACACCAGCCACCATCTGAGTACAAGGAGCATGAGTTATGGAGTTCTAACAGTAGTGACACATCTTATTCTGCCAGCTCTGCCCATGCGAGAAGTATTAGCAACCCCATTCTACACTATGTCCACCACTTTCTGGTTCATACTATTTTTGGAAGGGGCGAGAGTGACGGCATGGTACGTTAGGGCGAGGTACTCTACTTATGGGTCATGCTCCATTCCTTTCCATTAAATACTGGCTATTTTATGGTTAAACAAATGCTGAGAGTATCCCGAGCCACGAAGGGACATATAGTTATGGGCAGCCTGGTCACTTCCATTGCTCTTGCCGTTGGCATCGATCCAAGTGGTATGTAGATTTCCAGTCGTAGCACACGACTAGATCTTGACACTTGTCTCTTGATGCGCCTGGTCATCAAGAGAGGGGATTCCTACTTCCTCTTCTTCAGAGATGGGACACAGCTGTTGGGGTATGCCCTTAAGGCTAATGTTTGAGGCCTTGGGATTGTAACAGTATCATGTATAAACTCTTATGTTTATAAAGGCAATGGTTGTTATTCAGTTTGTTA
>JANTFE010013359.1:0-14233 GCA_027562315.1 Costus pulverulentus | reverse complement strand
CGCGTGGATATCAAGTTTCCCTTAGGAAGGGGCAAATCCTCTATCTGACCATAGATCTTCTCATATGGGTCGTGATATACTCATTGACAACCGTTATGACCTTCCAACTACGGTGAGGTGTTAGATTGTATGAGAGCATGTCCCTAACCATATAGAAGAGTCAATGACCTCGAGTCAAGGGATCAATGCACCTCCTATCATTTGTGAGGTTAACTCATGACACCATGTTAGAGCCACATAGCAGGTCGGTCCAGTATATCCACCATTGATATACCCATATGCTTGCGTTAGCATCTTGTGCCTAACTAGCCCATATATTAGTCTCACATGTACTAGAGCTATCCCATATCCGCTCAGGTACTTGACTGGGGACATAAGTTTGAGCACAGATACAATCTATCTGTAGAGACATTATCATGCAAGTACATAGTCACAGATGTAAACATAGCATAATAACGACAATACCAGAATGATATATATATATAAAATATCAGTGTAAAGTAGTACATGAGTTAGACTAATAACCGGTCTAAGGGAATATACACCAACAAAAGCACAAAGGGAGAAGGGGGAGGCCCTTAATGTCCTTCTTGCGCTAAGATGAAGGTGTTGTCCCCTATGGAGATGGGGGGTGACAACAAATCTTGGAGGCACCAAGTAAAGGAGGGAGCGGCTAGGTTATGAGGAGGGGAGAAACACAAGGCAACTAAGGCTTTGGATAATGAGCACACACATCATATGCACCTTGCCCATGCTTATATAGATTTAAACACGTGGGCCTGTCAATTTAAGTGATAATATTTATTTTCAAAATATTCATGAGTTAAGTTGCGGCCCCCACCACTTAAGTTTTGAATTAATTAATAATTAATTCATCATACCTGAATATAATATTCAGACAATTAAATTAAGCTAGTGGGTGCATGTGATCAAGCTGCTAAGCCACCAACTCAATTCAGTGCTAACCTGTATTTTGACCCATCGACTAAGACCTATTCAATAGGAGTCAAAAGTGGTAACCAGAGGTCAACTAAGGTCAACTTGATCACTGAAATCTATAAGCCTCCTCTCAACTCATAACAAGCATCCGCGAAACATAAAACTCCCAAATAGATCTGAATTGTCTATAGATTTGATTTGAGGTTATCCGATCAATACGGAGTCTCTAGCATCTAGGTGTGCAACCCTATAGGTCCCTCTAATCTTGGCAGTGATGACCTTATCATCATAAGCAGTGAGTGACACCTAGTAGTGCATCGCTGCTACCCAAGTCATCAGAATAAATGTCGCGATCGACAACCTTAAAACGGTGATAAGGTATACAAGTATACATGTCCCTCTGCCAGGCTGATCATCTAAGTTGGACAAGCATGTCACACTTTTTTATTCCAACGATAGTGGTCATGACTAAAACGGACTAAACCTGGGTGCGGTCACACACTTTCAGTCATGCACCAAGTAGGGGCTCATTGATGGCGGCAGGGACCACAGGTCACGAATGTACAAGTGGAGCTTACGACTACCCTAGTCAAAGGCCTAGAAGCTCTTGAATAAGCTAGTAAGACTCAATCCTATAGCTAGCACAATAATGGTAAAAGAACTACCTCAAGCAATGCAAGTGATGCTCAATAAACTTCAAGCTCACTTACCAAAGAAGAAGATGTCGCATACTCAATAAATTCCTCAAAGTAGGCCAATCCAACCATAAACATATGTGCTTCAAATCAGCAAAGGGATCTCATCGCTTCACCACAAGCCAACCTTGCAGAGAAGGAAGCTGCAATGTTCATAGACCCACAAGGAAAACTTCTCCAACATATTCTCCAACGGCTCTGATGGGGTGGCCAAGCATGCAAGCATTCAAACGACGTGATTTAGAAAACATTTGTAACTACTTATATCTAATGGAAAAACTGGATTACTATATCGCTTTTAGAAACTATGTTTTTGTAGTTTTATAGGAAAATTGAGTGTAAACAGCAAGTTAATCCTAACATGTGATTCTAAACAAGATGAAAACTAAAGCAAACCTAAGCATGTGATTCTACAAACAAGAAGTAACGCTAAACAAGGGGAGAGGCTCACCTTGCGCCCCTTGAGAATAGAAACGATGTACCATCCCATTCTTCACCGGTCCAATGGTGGAAACTCACGAAGTAGGGCCCCATGAGGTTACATCCATAAAATTGCAGCACTCTCACACATGCGTAGGTGAATGAAGAATAAATATTAAGAGGCCAAGTTACACAATCAATCAAGGGGGAGACTAGTTCTCCATGTTCCATTGGTAACAAGTTATGGGACTATCTAGCTATAAAGTGGGAGGAGAAAGAGCTTTGGTTGTGTCCTCTTTTGCTCCTTGCTCATCCTGCAAGAAACCAGGCATGAGTGTAGAAGGATGCTCAGTAACAAAAGGAAAAAACCATACAAGACTAGAGGGAAGACTTAGCTAGCAAGAGGGAGCTCTTCAAGGAAGTATATCTTAGCTAGTGTAAGTCTATCCATCTTGCGCAGCTTGGAGCTTCTTCTCCTGAAGGCTGAGGGGCTCTTCCTGATGGAGGGTCTAGGGGAGCTACAGGTCTTGGCTAGGGAAATGGTGGAGGAGTGTGGTGTCTCTCGGTAGCAAGGTTGAAGGAGAAGGGAGGTCTCGACACAAGAAAGGGGAAGGAGAGTTGATGGTGACTCATGCACCACAAGAAGACACAACCTCAGGATTTTTTCCAAAATGTTCAACTCTAACCTTCATCATGAGCGTTCACAAGTGTTGGGAAACCCCGAGGAAATTTTACAAATTTTTGCATTATAGATTACATACGCAATAGAAGAATATCCCCGAAACAGGCCGGTCCCAAAAAAACCCAGTGAAGATCGTCATGCGAGGGGGTCGACACGATGAGATAGAAAGTACCTAGAGGCAAGAATTGCTAATGCCGTTGTAGATGCCCAAGTGTACGCCCTCTGCAGTCTCACACACACGGATGCCTTGAGCTTTCTTCTTCCACGCCCGATGCTAGCCTCGGGAAGAAGATCTAAGCATTTGGTGAGCTCCTTCTACACTTGCGCCACCTTCAAGGAAGTTTGCGCCAAGAGGAGGAAGGAGGAAGAGAGGAGATGCTGCCCAATTCCTTCACTTGTGCCAAGAGGAAGAAGGGAAGAGAACTTGCTTGCAGCTAAGGAAGAGGACATGCACCAATCACCTTTGCTTTTGCCTCTCTAGAGTTGCTCACGCCATTTGGATTGTGTGTCATAGCCTCACGCATATACAAGTGTATATAAAGAGGCATGAGGCGGCAAGGCAAAGGTGGTGTGGGCGCAACTCATGAAGAAGGGGGTGGCTAGGATAAAGGGGAGGAAGTAATTAGGGTTTGGGTTAAGGAAATTCTCCATGAGTTTTCCATAAAACCTTCCCAATTAGCCATATGCGCCAAAGACCTTCCTAAGAAGTTCTTTTTGCCATATCAACCCCAAGACTTGCCTTAGAGGCAAGCATACCATCAAAGGATGAAGGGGGAGGCAAGCATACCATCAAATAAAGTTTGGCTCCACTAACTCTCTACCATCTCATCAGGCTCATTGGCGCTGATGAAATCTCCCAAATAAATCTGAGCTATCTAATAACTCGATCATAAGGTTTCCCGATCAATATGAGAACTCGAGTATCAAGGTGTGCGACCCTATAGGTTTCTCTGGCGTTGGCATTGCTGACCTAAAGTCACCACAAGCAGTGAGTGACACCTAGTAGTGCATTGCTACTACCCCAGTTATCAGAATGGATATCGACAATGACATCTCCACCATCGCAACTAGATATAGATGCATTATAGTCTCTTTGCTGAACTGATATTCGATTGGACAAGTGTGTCATCACTTGTTTTTATCCAATCTCATGGTCATTTCTAAATCAGGTCTACACCTGGGTATGGCCATACACTTTCAGTCATAGAACTATAATGGAGCTCCATGGATATCAAGCTTCCCTTAGGAAAGGGCAATTCCTCTGTCTGTACATTGATCTTCTCATATGTGTCATGACATACTCAATGACAACCGTTATAACCTCCCAACTACAGCGAGGTGTTATGTTGCATCAAAGCATGTCCTTAACTATATAGAAGAGTCAATGACCTCAAGTCTAAGGATCAATGCATCTCCTATCCCATGTGAGGATAACTCATGACACCAAGTCATTGCCTCACATCGGGTCGGTCCAGTATATCCACCACTGATATACCCATACGTCTGCGTTAGCACCTCATACCTAACCAACCCATATGCCAATCTGACAAGTATCATAGTTGTCCCATATCCACTATGGTACATTGACTAGGGACAATAGTTTGAGCACCGATCCAATCTGTCTCCAGGGATATTATTATGTAAGTACGCAATCACAGATGCAAACAGACGATGAAAATGACAATGCCAGAATGATATAAGAAGTATCATTGTTAAGTAGTACAAAGATGGACCAATACTAGGTCTCAGGGCATATAAACCAACAACAAGGTTATAATAAGCAACTAAAGGGAAAGACAAGCTCTTGGTACAAACACAAGTCAAACAAGGAAACAAACTCTACACATTGAGCTGGTGCATTGAAGGCTGAACCTTTCTCCATTTGTTTGCTGACCTTCTTGGGCTTCTCTTGGAGCTTTCCTCCAAAGGTTAAGGGCGAATCCTGCACTACTAATGGGGCTGATCACTTGGGGGCTTCAGTTGAGGAGAGCAGCAAGAATTTCCATAATTAGAGGGGCAACAACCTGCGCTTGTAGTGGTGGAGTGTTGGTTGCTCCCTGCATTGATGGATTGGCGCAATTACCTTCATGGGTGCTTCTGGAAAAGCTGAAGATGGCTGGCTTTGTCCCCCTTACTCCAAAGGGAAAGTGATGGATGGAGAGTGAAGACAAATCCCACATGGATGCCAACTAGGATGGTGGGATGGGGTAAAATTGTTGATGGTGCTCCATAAGGTGGGCTGATTGGTTCTTCCATAAGGTTGGCTAGTTGGATCTCAGCGCCTCTTGGACATGGTTTGGCTTGGACTTGACCTGAATCCAACATTGAGTTGACCTAATCTATTATATTGATTGGATGCACTAACCTACCATACATCAAGTGGTGGAACCTAGTGAATGTAACTACTTGGTGTAATTTTTAGGGTGGATCTAACCTACCACATGATGCAACCTAATCTAATACAAAATAGACAAAATGGGGTTCTAAGGAAGCCATATCTAGGGGCTAGGGTAGCCATACCTAGAGGGCTTCTTTCAAGCCTGGGTAGATCTCCGAAGGTCCTGCCTTAGCCCCACATTAGGCTGTCTTCTTCCAATGATGGAAACTTCAACGTTCGCCTACAACGTTTGTCAAAGCTTCTCCTATATGTATCTCGTATACACCATTGTAATCGACAAGTTGAATTGAAGTTGAATTGATGAAATTTTTGTTTTCTTCTGATGGAATTGGATGCCTCCTTCCTCTTCTCCTTCTAGGGCCGAGCCCCTCCTTCTTTGATGGGGTGGCCAAACATGGATCATGCAATCATCGTGTTTGAAGCTAACGCATTTGGAAACTATTTTTTTTTGTAATTTTATAATAAGAAAATTGAAATTAAACATGCAGTTCTAAGAAAGCGGTAAATCTACACATGCAATTCTATGAAAGTGATAAATAACAAAATCGTAAAGAGTGCTCACCGTGCAGTCGAGAATGGAAGGGTTGACCTTCCCATTATTTACTGGTCCATGTTAGGGAATAACGGGTGTAATTTAAAATTTTTCAGTCCCAGGACGCAGCGGAAGAAGCATTACACCCGAAACATATTCCTTTCCCAAGGATCCATGCGAGAGAGGGAACACAAGGATGTGTTAGAGATGGTACCTCTTTTGCTTGTCTAGTTGACGAAGCCAGGCTGAAGACGATCAAGTGCTCACCCTCTAGAAGTATCCACGCGTCGACCTTTTCAACGTTGCTCCCTTCCACGCTTGGTGCTAGCCTCGGAAAGAGAAGATCACCTCTTGGATTCCCCTTCTTCTTCCTCCTTTGCTCTTCACGCCAATAAGCCTTCTTGCTTGGAGACTTTCAGCCAACAAAGAAGAAGATGAGGAAGGTGGCGCAACACAAGAAGAAGAGGGCGGCTGTAATGCCATAATGACTAGAAGTGGGAAACAACTAGAGGAACCAAAAGGGAGTGTTGAGAACAATGGAAAAGAGCCTAGTGTTGATCATGATAAGGATTTTGATTTGGGAAAATCTACTGAGCATGAGCAGTCCCATGATAGTTTGTCACCCCATAAAGGTGATGAACCTACAGGAGATGAACCAAGCAAGGTTGATGATTCTAAATCTAATTCTCATTCACCTTATAGGCCACCTATACCCTTTCCTCAGAGATTGGTTCAAGCTAAACTTGACAAACAATTTGGCATGTTTCTTGATGTTCGTAAAAAACTTTATACTAATGTTCCATTTACTGAAGTTTTGACTCAAATGCCAACTTATGCAAAATTTTTGAAAGATATTCTATTTAACAAAAGAAAGATTAATGCTCATGGTACTGCAGCACTTACTGAGGAGTGTAGTGCTATCATACAGAATAAATTGCCACCTAAGCTAAAAGATCCAGGTAGTTTCTCTGTTCCTGTTTCTATTAGAGATGTGGCTTTCGACCGAGCCATATGTGACCTCGGTGCAAGCGTTAGTCTAATACCTTATTCTATCTACAGGAAATTGGATATTGGAGAGCTCAAACCAACCTCAATGTCTTTGCAACCTGTTAACTCATCAGTAAAGTATCCGGTTGGTATATTAGAGAATGTTCCTGTTCAAATAGGTAAATTTTTCATACCTGCTGATTTTGTAGTTTTAGAGATGGAAGAAAACTTGAAAAATCCAATTATTTTAGGTAAGCCATTTTTGGCTACATCAGGGGCACTTATTGATGCTAGAAAAGGAAAGTTGACTTTTAATATTTGTGGTGATATAATGGAATTTGATTTGATTGATTCTTTAAAAAAGGCATCACACTCAGGGACATACTGTAGCATAGAGATAATTGATGATGAAATTGTTTGTGACATTCATAGCTGGTTTGATGATTCCTCTGATATTAAAACTGACACTTTTTCTGAGGATGCTAACAATGAATTTCAGAAAGAAAAAACAGAGAAGAAGAAGATGCGAAAGAGAAGAAAACAAAAATCAAAACTACTAGAGAAAGGAAAAAGGTTCTTGAATAAATTTGGAGATTGTTTCAAGTTGGAGCCTTATGTTCCTAGAAGCCATGATCTAGACATAGTATAATCAATATGGCAACCGAAAACACCATCACGATCAAATCCGAGTGTTGAAGGGTCAATCTAATGACCTTTAAATTAGCGCTTCTTGGGAGGCAACCCAAGCACTTTTACTTTTATTTATCTTTTTGTTTTTCTTTATTTTATTTTAGAACTGATTTTTCTTCTAATTAATTTTTTTTCAATTTTTTCAGGAACAACAACTTATGGCAAAAAAATAGTACTACCGTAATCCATATTACGGCCGTAATCTCTGTCCGATTTTGATCAGCAAAGTTTGAAGCTTTTACGGTACTACCGTAAGAATTTTTACGTACTGTATTTTTCATCCGAAATTTTCCAAAGAATTTTCTTGATATTACGGTACTATCGTAACCATGTTTATGGTACCGTAATCCCAATTTCTTCCCGACCCAAGAATTTGCTCAAAATTACGGTGCCACCGTAATTCATATTACGGCCGTAATTATATCTTTTAAACGCGATTCCTATGCTATTTTTTAGGGTTTCTACGCTGTATTCTTGGGTTTTCACTTGAGTCTTGCTCGTTCTTGCACCGACCTCTGACCTCCGACCATCAGAGCTTGCCGGCGACCGTTCCTGAGCTACTCCGACCATCGATTGGGTAACATTTTCACTGATTTCTCGATTTGGGTGAGTTTCGGCCTATTTTCGCCCCTTTCTTCATTTGCTTCGATTTCTTGGTCATTCTCAACGATTTTTGCTCGCATTTGCTTGGTAAAAAGTAGGAGACTAGTTCTTGACTGATATTGAAGATTTTTGACTGATCTTGAGTAAGATTCGAGCTTTGAAAGTGTTGAAGAGCTGATTTTTCTACTCTGCTTTCGCTACCCTATTTTTTGTGGCTCTGTTTTAATTTATTTCATGAGTATTAGCTTTGATTTAACTGATATTCATCTCTAGAATGCTTGTTGAGAGATTTTTAGAAGTTTGAATGTGAGATTTGATTTTGATTGAAATTTGTTATATCATGCTATAACTCTTAAGTTTGCAGCATTGTTAGATAATCTGAGATGGCACTGAGAATTAAGAGACTAGTGTCAAAGAAGGGAAAGGCACCAGTTGAGAGCTCACAACCACAGAACCCTTATGGAATTATCTTCGGAAATGAGATACAAGTGGCTAGGTATAATCAGTTGATTAAGAGGAGGATTGTTAATACCAAATACGCTGATAGACGCACTCTAGAGGCCTTAGGACTGTATGAAGATATCTCATGGATGTTTGATCGAGTGGGAGCTAGGAGATTCTTTGAGATGATGCCAACCACTTATTTGCTGATTGTTTTAGAGTTTTTTAGTAGCTTGACAGTTGATGTGCAGGAAAGTTCAGATGACTCTGCTAATGGAGAGATAACTTTTCGCCTTACTAATGAAGAGAGGAAATTTTCTTTGGAGGAGATTAGGTCCATCTTTCACTTTAATGCTAAAGGGTACACTCAAATTCCAACTGGATTTATTGAGCACATTTTTTGGAATCAAATCACTTCAGAAAAGCACTTTGTTGCTATTTCTGCTAGAGCCTCTAAGATTACAAACCCTTGTATCAAGTATGTACACAGAGTGCTTGCTCACACGGTTTTTGGGAGAGGAGATAGTGACGGCATGGTCCGTCAAGCTGAGTTATATCTTTTATGGGGGATGCTGAATGGAATTTCAATTGATATAGCTTACTTCCTAATAAAACAAATGGACAAGGTGGCAAGAGCAAAAAGGGGAGCTGTTGTGATTGGAGGGCTAATTACTCCCATAGCCTTATACCTGAACATTGAGCCCTATGGAGTGGAAGTGGCAAAAGGGAATCCAAGACTGGACATGGAGTCATGCATAGCGATGAAAATGATTGTAAGGGAAGGAGATGTATTTTGCTTATCCCTTGGACCGAATGTACCTACTTTACCCTTGCCCAATGTTGAGAAGGCCATTGTCAAGGAGCGAGCTAATTAGAAGTTATCTCCGAGTGCTATTGAGGCCGCCTCTAGACACAGTATCACCGCCACCCACTTGGGGTGGTAGAGAAGATCCTTTCAGTATGGACTCACCGTCCCATCACCCTGCTGACTCTTCTATGTATCGAGCTGGAGGCTCATCCCACAGAGCCGAGATAGGATGGCATAGTGCCTATGACCAGGGATATCAGATTTTCTCCTCCTAGATGCACCGTCAGGGACATCTTATGGAGAAGATGATTGATACTATGGAGAGGATGACTAGCTCAGTAGACCATCTGCATCGAGATGTTGAAGAGCTGAGCAACTACATGGAGGATATGGGAAATTTCTTATATAACCAATTTGGATATGAAGATACTAGAAGAGGTGGAATCTACGGTGGATACCAAGGAGTTCAGCCCATGGATGCAGCAGCAGAAGATACAGAGGAGATTAGATCCGATGATGATGAATAGAAGTTTTGTGAGTATCCCTTTTTCCTTACTTTCTTGCATTTCATATCTTTATCTTATTGATGTTTTTATTGATTTTATAGGAAGGGAGACCTTCGAAAAACTTCTTTGTGTCCGCAAGCTATGGATCTTACTTTTGAGATTTAACTGCTTATCTTTTTCGATATGGTTGTATTGGGGATATATGATATTTTTATGATGATATTATTCGATTGGGTTGTATAACTTGATTGATATTGAGTTGAGAATTATATGCACCTTGTGTTGGTCCAATGTGATAATTTGAATTTTTTTTTAGAATGAAAATCTGTGATGTTATGAATGAATATCTTGTTTTGATGAAATTGTGTGAATTGAAAATTCTTGAATTAACTGCAAACATCATGCTGAAATTTTTATGAATTACCATGTAAATCAAATTCTGAGAATAGAAGATAAACCTATTTTGACGAATTTATTTCTCTAATATGATTTACATGTTGAAATTTTTCCATTGATTGATACATAGAATTTTGGGTGAATATATTTTTTAATGAATGAAATTTGAAGGTGAAGTTTCTCTTTGAATAAAACTAGCATATGTTGTGTGATTTTCTAGATTGACATCAATTGATTAAACCTAGTCATTCTTAAAAGACCATTTTGTTATTTGTTGGTAAAAAAGGATCCAAAATCCAAAAGAAAAAGAATAACTCCTCTTCTTGGCATTGTGTTTACAATTGTACCTAAGACAAGAGTTGAAGTTTCAATGAAAAAGTATGTATCTAAGTGGATGCATGCCAAGTAGAGAGGTCCTTTGACATTAACTCTGCTATCCCGAGGAAATTCTTCCTAATTGAAGAGATATGAGTTCTATTATGCTTTGTTACATGGCCAACATATTCTAAACTCGTCACCGGAAAAAGGGTGATAATCGATTTAGAAAATGTCAAGGATAAATAAAAAAATTTAAAAAAAAGAGAGAGAAAATTTGATCTGGCGGTAACTCTGCCAATCTTTCTGATCTGGGGTTGCGTGCTGTGAGGATGATTCGGCGGCCCCATGCAGTGGTGGCTTGGTGGTGACTGTAGGTGGCGAGGAGTCAATGCCCATACCAAATGGGTCATCACCGCAAGTAGGAGGCGGTGGTGGCAATGATGTCTCCGGTGCAGGTGTAACATAAGATATACAACTCGGCGATAGCTTCCATTTCTTGAGGTTTTGCATTGAGGTTCGTTCGGGGTTAGGCAATGGTAACGTGGGAAGTCCAGGCTGAAAGATCAAACAATATGTGTCTCCATCACACTGAATGATCTTCATTCCAATGCATGACTCAATATCTATTCTGAAGTTGCCTCTAGCAACCTTGATCCCATAGTGCACAATCCCTAGATGTAGTGCTATAGGAGTAAGAAAACCTCTTATCACTATAGCTCTTTTCTTAGCCCTTGACACTTTACTCAGGTGTCTCTTGAAAAAGAAAGCTATATCCACTGTGTAACCATGAAGCATACTCCAAAGTAGGAATAGCTCAACATGAGTGACTATATCATCGTTGTCCCCTCGCCCGAATATGGTATGTGCAAGAACGCGGTGGGCATATTTGATGCATGGGTTCGATACTCTTGAGGCTCTTGCTGTTAATGCTAAAAATCTGCTGTCTGATGATAACTGGTTCCAAAATATATGCTCAATGAATCCAATGGGTGGTTCTGTGCATTCCTTCCGTGGGAAGTGAAATACACGCCGAATTTCTTTAAATGAGAGTCTCTTTTCCTCATTCATCATCCTAAATCTGATCTCTCCTTCAGCTGTGTGGTCCATGTATTCTGCCCAACTGACTTCCAAACTACTAAGAAATTATAGAACAACAGGTAAGTAAGTTTCAGGTGTCATATCGAAAAACTCTATCAAACCTACCTTGTCATACATCCAAAATACATCATCTTTTAGTCCAAGGAGCTCTAAATCTTTAACATCGGTATATTTCGTCTTCACAATGCGTCGGGCAAGTAGTGTGTTGTATCTTTGCTCTTGGGTGTCATCTCTAAACATGATACCGAATGGATTCGGTGGTGGCACTGGAGGTTCAGCGGGGGTTTTCCCTTTCTTCTTTGACAACATCTTCTTGGTAGGTGCCATGATATTGTGCAAGGGAAATAAATACAACCAAAGAAAAATCGAAGGCTGAAAACGTTACCAAAGGTTGCGCGCGGCTGGAAGCAGGGCTGGTTTTCACGCTTCGAATCTGGATATCTAGTGAATGATTTAGCTTCAAATTCTCTTGGGGGTATGATCTCCTTCCTCGCTCGAAGATTTCTGACACTGGAAGCAAGCCAATCGTCGCTCGGATGGGAAGAATCGAAAGAGGCGAAATCGCAGCAAAAAACCTTCAGTGCACCTTAAAACGAGTTCGATCGAGCTTGAAATCGTCAAGATCTTTGCTTGGAATCAGATGAAAGTTGTAGTGAGAGGTCATACGAAAGCTAGGGAAGTGAAATATTGAAGAAAAATGCAAGGTCGGCATGGAATCGGGCGAAGAAGCCCTAAGAACAGTGCGCCAAACCTAAATACGGCACGTGAATAGGTGGGGTCAGATGAAAATACGATACCGTATGGACAATACGGTAGTGCCGTATAATGGCTACAGATTCTGTGCAGGAAAATGCGACAAATACGACACCGTGCATTCTCCCACGGTGGTGTCGTATAATGCAAAAACTCTCTGTTAAAATCTTTCCAAAAACACGGTACCGTGCAAATGTCCACGGTACCGCCGTGAAATCACAAAAATTATCTATTCGAAAATGGAAAAAAATACGGTACCGTGTTGATATCTCTCAAAAATACGGTGGTGCCATGATCTGTAAAAACCTTTTGTAAAGAAACAACCCAAAAATACAGTACCATGCAAATGTCCACGGTACTACCATATTTTTGCAAAACAAATCGCTAAAAATCGTAAAAAAAAATGAGAAAAAGAAGAATGAATCCTAAACAAAGCAAATTAAGGCAGAAACAAACCAAAATCAAAAGAAAGAAAATTTTTTTTGCTTGGGTTGCTTCCTAAGAAGTGTTAATTTAATGGTCATTAGCTTGACCGTTCAACTCTCAGATTTGATCGTGATTGTGTCTTTGGTAGCCATCCTGATTTCTCTATGTCTCGTTTAGGGCTCTTAGGAACATAAGGCTCAGACCTAAAACAGTGTCCAAATTTACTTAGGAGCCTTTTTTCCTTTCTCAAGCTATTTTGATTTTCCTCTTCTCTTTCGTTTCTTCCTCTTCTTCTTTGCTGCTCTTTCATGAAATTCTTTATTAACATACTCAGAAGATGTATCAGTTTCAAAATCAAAAGGTTCATCAAATAAACTATGCATGTCACAAACAACCTCATCATCAATTATTTCTATGCTACAGCATGTCCCTGAGTGTGATGCCTTTTTTAAAGAATCAATTAGATCAAATTCAAACTTTTCACCACAAATATTAAAAGTCAATTTTCCTTTTCTAACATCAATTAATGCACCGGATGTAGCTAAGAAAGGCCTACCAAGAATAATTAGATTTTTAGAATTTTCTTCCATCTCTAGAACTATAAAGTCTGCGGATATGAAAAACTTACCAATTTGTACAAGAACATTCTCTAATATACCAACCGGATACTTAACTGATGAGTCAGCAAGTTACAAAGAAATTGAGGTTGGTTTGAGCTCTCCAATATCCAATTTCCTGTAAAGAGAATAAGGTATTAGACTAACACTTGCACCGAGATCACATAAGGCTCGATCAAAAGCCATATCTCCAATAGAAACAGGTATAGAGAAACTACCTGGATCCTTTAGCTTAGGTGGCAACTTATTCTGTATGATAGCACTACACTCATCAGTAAGTGCTACAGTACCATGATCCTCAATCTTTCTCTTATTAGATAAAATTTATTTTAAAAATTTTGCATAAGTTGGCATTTGAGTCAAAACTTCAGTAAATGGAACATTACTATAAAGTTTTTTAAGAACATCAAGAAACATGCCAAATTGTTTGTCTAGTTTTGACTGAACAATCCTCTAGGGCAAGGGAATAGGTGGCCTATAGGGTGGTGGTGAACTAGGTTTAGAATTATTAACCTTACATGGCGAATCTCCTTTAGGTTCATCACCCTTTTGAGGTGGTAAACTAGTGTGGGATTGCACTTGTGTAGGTTGTGATTCTAAAACAGGTTCTCTACTAAATTAAAGTCCGGGCTCTACCTCATCATTATCAAGAGACTCCCTATGATCATTCAACTGTTTTCCACTCCTAGTTGTGATAGCATTGCAATATTCCCTAGGGTTAGGTTCAGTTTTTGCTGGCAATTTCCCTGGGGCTCTATTTGAAGTACTAGTTTGCTGTGATATCTGGGGTTCTAAAATTTTGCTGTGAGCAATAACTGTTGGTGTATGCCCTTAAGGCTAATGTTTGAGGCCTTGGGATTGTATCAGTATCATGTAATAAACTCTTATGTTTATAAAGGCATGGTTGTTATTCAGTTTGTTACA
>JANTFE010013351.1:20207-30437 GCA_027562315.1 Costus pulverulentus | reverse complement strand
ACATGAGTGAACGCATGGTTCAAAGCTTGAAGGCGTTTTTGGTCGGTTATGAGATCATGGGCGCATGGCTTCTATTTTTGGAATGTCATGAAGGCCACTTCCTCTCATTGCCAACGCCTAAAGCGTTTTGCCTTTTCTCTCGACGCTACTCTCTCGTGTGGTGACTTCTTCACGCCTTGAAGAGGATTCGGCCAAGCTAGAGCTCTCATCCTATTCCCTTCCATTCGATCAGGAGACTTGAAGGTCTTTGCTAGCACAAGGATCAACAAGGAGTAGGCGATCTTCTTCTTGTGTGCGCATCTTCTGGAGGAGATCCCTTTCGCTCTCTTCTTCCAAGGCACCATCCAAGCAATGGCGATGGTATGACTCTTATCAATGTATACAAGTTTTAATAGTTGATCATATGACATGCATGCAACCGATCACCTAGAAACACTTAATTCCGCTGCCCAAAATTTCACATGCGCCACTTTAGGGTTTCGCCCCTCCCCTTTAGGGGACTTTCACCCCAGTGTTTACTTAGAACGATCTCCTACTCTCGCGGTGGATCTTACTAAACAAACCCTATGCGTTCTATGGAAGGTTATGAAATCCTCGAATGAAAACCAAGCACTCTCGTGTCATGGGTTCACAAGTTTTACAGAGAAGACCCACCGTCATGATTCTCCTCTCGGTATGAATCGTGCCAGCTAACACATGAAAATGCGTGGCCAAGGTAAAATCAAAAAATATGCAACCAAAGTAAAATATGCTATCACAACTATCCAAATAATCATTTTAATTAAGAAATCGCAAACATCGAATGTCAACGGGCTTCAATCGAGCCCCGAAAAGAGTTTTACGCTATGGAGTACATACAGTCACTGAAAAATCTCTCCATAAGCATAAGAAAACTACAAGAAATCATTACTAAAGGGGGGAAGAGATGCTAAACCACTGCTGACCTCCAGGAATCGGGAAGTTTTGATGATCGAATCTTGCCAAATCGCTATGAAAACCGAGTTCCACTGCTGTTCGTCTGCCCTTGCTGCCTTTTGCCCGATTTCTCCAAGAGTAGGGCATAAAATTTCTCCTTCAAATCAGCTTTCCAGAGAATCCTTCCTTGCCAAATTTGGACGCCAAACGGGTTAGAAATCAGGGAAAGTCCTATTAGATGTCGAATGCTCGTTCGCTCAAGTCAGAATCACGGGTGAACCCCGCCGGGTTCACCTACCCGTGAAGCATTCTAGACTATTCAGGTTGAGAGAAGCACGGGGGAACCCCTCCGGGTTCACCAGCATGTGATGTGCTCTGGACGCTTCTTGGTGCTGTCGCAGCAGAGAGAATCACGGGTGAACCCCACCGGGTTCACCTGCCCGTGAAGCTCTCTGTGTTGTATCCTATTGTCTGGCAAAAGCATCGGTGAACCCCGTGGGGTTCACTTGGCCATATTTTTCAGGTTGACTCCGATTGAGCCCAAATTTGATGGGCAGCTTCGTTTTCACGTGAGGAATCACCCTAAGACCTTAATATCTTCAAAAGACATCAAAATTGGGTGATTTCACCTGAAAATCCATAAAGACAATAAAAAGTGAAGACTCTGAAGACTTTAAGCAAATAAGTCTTGAAAGAGCATAAAAATATCAAAATAGGCCTAGATTTATCATGGAATATCAATGAAAAGTACTACTAAAATGCAAGGCATCAAAACACTCCAGACTTAAATCTTTGCTTGTCCTCAAGCAATAAAATAAGATGAAACACATGATGGGTACAAGAGTAATCTTTTGTATTGAGGTACACATCCAAGTTAGAAAAATATTTAATAGCAATCCAAGATCTAATCAGGAGAAATCAAGTAAATGGTTGTTTCAAGTGTTCAGCAGTTTGATCCACAATAACTAGATGCTAAACAACTTAGTAAGCAACAAACATAGGATTCAATCAAATTTACATAACACTCATGCAATTCCAATTCTTCAAAGTCTAATCGTTGGGGTTAACTCAAATGCTTTATTCAGGGTATGATACACTGATTATTGCACTAGACTTCAACTCATATCCTTAGGTTGTTGGTGTATATGCCCTTGGACCCATTGTTGGCCCATCTTGTACTACATGATATTGATATTTAATTTATCATTCTGGCATTGTTGTTATTAGGCTATGTTTACATATGCAATTATGTACATGGAAAATAATGTCCCTGGAGATTTTGTGCCCATGATTTTCTATAAAAGAAGAAGGGGAGGGTTGAGTTTGTGCCCAAAAAGTGCTTTACATCTATTCTTGGAAGAGATTTTCTCCTTGGCGCCTGCTCCCTTCTTCCCTCTCTTCTGGGTGACTGCAGGGTTGGACCTTCACAGTTTCTTCCATCGTCCCCTCTTATCTTGGCATCTCCTCCTTGTGGGCAGCGCACGTTCTTGAGGAAGACTCCCAGAGGCATGGATCTTCTTCTCGAGGCTAGCACCGGGCGTGGAAGAAGAGAACTCGAGTGTCGGCTGTGTGCGAGACTGTAGAGGTCGAACATATGGGCGCCTGCATCGCATCCTTCGCATCGCTTCAAGGTATCATCTCCTACTCACCGTGTCAATTCCGTCATATGACTCGATCTTCTGGGTTTTTAGGAGTGGCCAGTTTCGGGGATTGCTTCCGCTGTACTTGTCTATAAAATTTTAAAATCCCCAGGGTTTCCCAACATAGGTACCACTGCCAATTTTTCACAGTGCCAAGTAGAGGAGTCTTTCTACAGGTTTAACTTCACATCTCTTAGATTTCAACTCATATCCTTCGGTACCACTGCCAATTTTTCGCAGTGCCAAGTAGAGGAATCTAAGGGTGAGTTTTTTTTTTTATCCCAAGCCAAGTGACAACATATTGTTGGTGTATATGCCCTGGGACCTAGTTTTGGTCCACTTATGTACTACTTGACCTTGATATTTATATCATTTTGGCATTGTCATTATCTATGTTTGTTTACATCTACGCATATGTACTAACATGATAATGTCCCTAGAGACAGATTGGATCTGTGCTCGAACTATAGTCCCCAGTCGATGTACCTTAGTGGATATGGAACAGCTATGGTACTTGTGAGACTGGTATGTGGGCTGGTTAGGCACATGGTGCTAACGCATACACATGGGTATATCATTGGAGGATATACTGGAAAGACCCGCTGTGAGGCTATGACTTGGTGTCATGAGTTATCCTCACAAGTGACAGGAGATGCATTGATCCCTTGACTTGAGGTCATTGATCATTCTATATGGTTAGGGACTTGCTTTGATACAACCTAACACCTCGCCGTAGTTGGGAGGTCATAACGGTTGTCAATGGATAGACAAAGGATTTGCCCCTTCCTTAGGAAAGCATGATATCCATGGAGCTCCTCTATGGTTCTATGACTAAAATTGTATGGTCATACCCAGGTGAAAAACCTATTTTAGTCATAACCATGTGATTGGATGAAAACAAGTGGTGACACACTTGTCCAATCGGATATCAGTTCGGCAAAGAGACTGTAATGCATCTGTACCTAGTTGCGATGATGGAGATGTCGATGTCGATATCCATTCCAATGACCTTGGGTAGCAGCGATGCACTGCTAGGTGCCACTCACTGCTTGTGGTGACCTTTTGTCAGCACTGCCGGCGTCAAAGGAACCTACAGGGTCACACACTTTGATACTTGAGTTCTCGTATTGATCGGGAAGCCTTATGATCGAGTTATTGGATAACTCGGATCTGATTGGGAGATTTCATCAGCGCCAATGGGCCTGATGAGATGGAAGAATGTTATTGGAACCAAACTGCATTTTTGGCAGGTTGACCCGTATTTGACCATGGTTGGTCACATTTGGATTAGGGTTGCATTGGATTGGATCCAAACGCTTAATCAACCCATATGATGAAGTTTGGGCTAGTTCAATATCCAATGGGGCCCAATAACAAGTTCTCATTAAGAGGTGAGAGGCTAAAAGGGTATAATGGGGAGAAACATGAACCATTAAGCGCCTAGGGGCATAATGGGGTCATGTTGGCGACTTTGCTTCATTATGGAAGTAAAGGTCGCCTCCCCTCTCTTCCTTGGATGGAAAGCATGCATCTATGGCATGTCTTGGGCTGATATGGTGCTTGGGCAATTATGAATAGGTTGAATAAAGTTTATGGTAAAGTCTTGGAGACTTTCCTTGCATCAAACCTCCTCATCTTAGCCCTACACTTGTCATGATCCTAGCCCTTGCCCTAATCGCCACTTGCACTATATATGTGACCCTAGCCGCCCCCTCTTACAAGTAATTCATCCTTATAGGCGTGACAACAAGAAGAGGGGCGAGGGCTAGGAGCAAGGGCGCAACCTCTTCCTCCTTCTTCCATAGCCACAAGCTTCTCCCTCCTTTCCTCTTGGTGCAAGGAGCTTTGGAGCTTGGCGTCTTGGCTTAGTTCCTCTTTCTCTTGGCGCATCCTTTCCTCTTGGTGGCGCAAGTGAAGTGGAGCATCTCCCTAAGGCTTGGATCTTCTTCCCGAGGCTAGCACCGGGCGTGGAAGAAGAGGACTCGAGGCATCCATGTGTGTGAGACTGCAGAGGGCGCACGCTTGGGCGCCTATCACAACATCGACCTCATCTTTCTCTAAGGTATTTCCTAACTCAACGTGTCGACTCTCTTGCTTGCGATCTTCACTGGGTTTTTGGGACCGGCTTGTTTTGGGGACATTCTTCCGCTGTGCAAAGTATATATGTATGCTTATAACTCTGAAAAATTGTAAAATGTCCCCGGGGTTTCCCAACAGTGGTATCAGAGCGACTTGCAAGACTCGAACGATGTTTTACGCTTTTCTTTCATGCTCACATGCCATATCTCTATTTTCGTCAATAGCATGATTTATGGCAAACGATTTTTCTAAGTAGGAAAAATTTGGGTTTCTTGTTTCTATCATCTTCTCAATCTCTTTTGGATTTTTGGACTATTTTTCTTGTTTGATTTATAGATCAAAGACGCACGTAATTTTGTCAAGTAGGATGGGCATTGTGTCTTCGGACTGGCCAAGTCTCTTGATCTGACAAAATTGCCATCCGAAAGGATCTCTGAAATCATCATGAGAAATAAATCGCAATTAACCAAAAGATTTGTGAGAAGAAGATGAGAAAAGGAGACTAGTTTTATGAAAAAGTAAAATTTCAGATTTTATGTTTTTCATGAGCATGTAGAATTGCATGAGTAAATACCTTGATTGTGCACGATGTTGTGATCATTAGTCAAACCCCCTTTGCATGCCTGTGATGTATCCATGTGAGGCCTGCGTGCCATTTTTCTTTTAACTAAGAAGAAGATTAGGGTGTTGCATATAGTTGAAGCTTGGCGCATGCACCTTGGATGGTGGCGCAACAAGCATCAAAGGAAGAAGCGCAAGCTTGCTTAGTGGCGCAAGTTAGGCATGGTCGAACCCTTGGGTTTGAGAGCTAGCTAACTTGGATTCTTGCATTGTGGTGCATCCTCATTGGAGGAAGACCATGGCATTGGCCGAACCCTTGGGGTCTACCCTTAAGGTTTGAGAGCTAAACCATGTGAGAAGGACCTTGGAGCCAACCTTGAAGACCAAGATAGAGGGCGGCTAGGCTAGGTCTATTTTAGGGGCTTGAGTCTTATGTCAAGAGTTGAATCTCCTTTTGGCATGGGTTGGTTCAATGTCTTGAAAGGGCTTTGATCATATCATCTTTTACTGCTTTCCTTATCTGCTAAAAACATGCCTGTAATGTTTTATCGTTATGTTATCACTATAGGATTGCATGCCTGTATTGTTAGACATAAGATAAAATTGATGAGACTTTAAAAACCCTCATAAAATATCAAGTCTAGTAGCCTTCTAACGCATAGCCCTCACTAAGCTATCGATCAGTGGAGTTGTGAACTGGTTCCTACCCTCGTGGGACACACCCACTTATCTTTAGAAAGTGTGAGGTGACAATGGTTTCCCCAGTCCAGTTTTAACCTGGGCGTGCCTTCGCAAGGAAACTCGTTGGCCCTGGGCATAATGGTTAGGAATGGACTTGACTAGAAGTTCACATGTGCTGGGCACATGGTGAAAGTCTAGATGCATCGTTGAGAGGTTAGGATTTCAAGTTGTATCCAGCCCTCGCTGGACATAAAATGCCTAGAGTGTCTCAACAAGGGGAGTTGCTTGGAGAAACCGGTCGGCGAGCCCACCTTAGGAAACATGAGTTACCTTGTGCATCTCATCCCACCCTCGTGGGACGCGAAGCCTCATGTGAAATAAGGATCCCATCTCACTAGGAAGTCTTAAACTTCTCGATTGACTTTGTGGGTTGTCAATTCGATTTAAATAGTGGGAGCCATAATCATTTAAAACAAGTCCAGTTTAAATGATTTGAAGTAGTACTGAACTGCTGTTTCTTGATTATTGTAGAACAATGGCAATGAATAATGGCAGATGGTCACTGCGATCTATCCTTGAAATGGACAAGTTGGTTGGATCCAACTTGATGGATTGGTATATGAACTTGAGAATTGTGCTCAAGCTTGAGAGAAAGCTCTATGTCCTTGAGCAGCCCATTCCTAAACCACTTCCAAGCTCGGCCTCAGCGGCTGAGAGGGATGCTTATGATAAGCATCAGGCTGACACTTTGGAGGTTGCACAATTGATGCTAACCAACATATCGCCCGAACTTCAAGGGCAATATGAATTGAAGAGTGCCTCTGAGATTATTACTAATCTAAGACAGCTCTTTGATGAATTGGTTAAGCTCAATCCTCCTAAAGTTGGTATTCAGTGCGTTGAGCCAAAAGGCTTGACCAAGGAACTGAAATTAAAGATGGAATGGATTAGGAACAATAAGTGCTATTCATGTGGAGGGCCACCTCACATGTTGAGGGATATAGTGCAACTTCAAAATGAGAAGAAGAGAGGCAAGGCTTCATCTTCATACTCAGGTATCTATGTTACAGAAGTCAATCTTTTTACTTTTATGTCATGGGTATTGGATACTGCATGCGGGGCTCATATTTGTACAAATATGCAGGGGCTCAAGAAAAGTAGATCGGTGCGGCCTGGAGAGATTGACCTACGGGTTGGAAACGAGGCACAGGTTGCTGTTGTTGCTGTAGGCATTTTGACTCTCTCCTTGCCTTCTGGACTTCAATTAGAACTAGATAATTGCTTTTGTGTACCTTCACTTACTAAGAACATTGTATCCATTCCTTGCTTAGCAAATAAGGGATTTAAGTTTGAAATAAATAAGAACTCTTGTTCTTTTTCATTTGCAAATATGTTCTATGGGAAGGATACTTTGTGCAATGGTCTATATATCTTGGATATGGAGAGTTCTATTTGTAACATAAGTAATAAAAGGACCAAACTGAGTGGTTCAGTTGGTGCTTTCCTGTGGCACTGTCGATTAGCCCATATAAACAAGAATCGCATCCAACAACTCCATGCAAATGGATTGTTAGATTCAAGTTCCTTGGAGGAATTTGATACTTGTGAACCTTGTTTATTAGGGAAAATGACAAAAGCGCCCTTCACTAAAATTGGTGAGAGGGCAGGAGGTTTATTGGATCTCATACATACTGATGTGTGTGGGCCTTTCAATAAACAAGCCAGAGGAGGGTACAACTACTTCATTACCTTCACTGATGACTTCAGTAGGTATGGTTATGTCTACTTAATGAGACATAAATCTGAGTCCTTTGAGAAATTCAAGGAGTTCAAGAATGAAGTAGAGAACTAGCTTGGAAGATCCATTAAAGCTCTTCGATCAGATCGAGGTGGAGAGTACCTGAGTGGTGAGTTCTTTGACTATTTGAGAGAGTCTGGGATCATATCACAACTCACTCCTCCTGGAACACCTCAATGGAATGGTGTGTCTGAAATGAGAAATCGAACTTTTTTGGATATGGTTCGATCTATGATGAGTCATGCAACTCTACCTCCCTCATTCTGGGGGCATGCACTAGAAACAGCTTCTCTAATACTGAATAACGTTCCATCTAAGAGTGTCTCTAAAATACCATACGAGATGTGGAGTGGGAGACGCCCTAATCTCACTTTTATCAAGATCTGGGGATATGAGGCTTATGTCAAACGTTAGGATTCTAGCAAGCTAGAACCTAGATCTGATAAATGCGTGTTTGTGGGGTATCCTAAGGAAACTAAAGGATACTACTTCTATGTCCCAACCGAGAACAAAGTTTTTGTTGCTCGGGGTGCTGTCTTTCTAGAGAAAGAATTTCTCATGAAAGAAGTTAGTGGGAGGAAGTTTAACTTGGATGAGGTCCAAGTGCAACCACAAGACAAAGAGATGGAATCTGAGCCATCTACACCGGTTGCTGTACAACCTAAGGCTCAGACACAGGTCCCACGTAGGTCCGGGAGAATTCGTCGTGCACCTAAAAGGTACGGGTCACTGCTGACCCAACATGATGGGATCTTCATCATTGAGGATGAACCCAGAACCTATGATGAGGCGGTCAATGGACCGGACTCCGAGAGATGGCTTGACGCCATGTGATACGAGATGGATTCCATGTCGGCTAACCAAGTCTGGGATTTGGTTGAGCTGCCTGATGGGGTAAAACCCATAGGGTGTAAATGGGTCTTCAAGAGGAAGACAGACATGGATGGCAATATAGTTACCTATAAGGGTAGACTAGTGGCTAAAGGATTCAAACAAGTCCACGGGGTGGACTATGATGAAACTTTCTCGCCAGTTGCCATGATCAAATCCATTCGGATTCTGCTTGCTATAGCTGCATATCATGACTATGAGATATGACAGATGGATGTGAAGACAGCGTTCCTTAACGGGAAGCTAACTGAGGATGTGTATATGTCACAACCAAATGGCTTCATCCATCCTGCAGAGGCTAGTAAGGTCTGCAGGCTAAAGAGATCCATTTATGGATTAAAGCAAGCATCTCGAAGTTCGAATCTTCAATTTGATGAAGCTGTGAGAGATTATGGCTTTATCAAAAGCGAAGATGACGCCTGTGTACACAGAAAATTCAGTGGGAGCTTAGTGACTTTTCTGGCCTTGTATGTCGATGACATACTGCTCATCGGAAACGACATCCCTAGTCTTCAAGCTGTGAAGACATGGTTGGAGAAGGGTTTCGAGATGAAAGACATAGGGGAGGCAGCCTATATCCTAGGCCTGAGGATCTACCGGGATATATCCAAGAGGCTTCTAGCCCTTAGTCAAAGTACCTACATTGACAAGGTCCTGGAGAGATTCAACTTGGGGCAATCTAAGAAAGGATATCTTCTAGTAAGACATGGCCTTACTCTCTCAAAGAGCCAGTGTCTTACAACACAGGCTGAGAGGGATGACATGAGTCGAATTCCTTATGCTTCGGCAGTAGGATCGATCATGTATGCAATGTTGTGTACTAGACCAGATGTGGCATATGCTGTAAGCATAACCAGCCGATACCAATCCAATCCAGGTCTGCAGTACTAGGTGGCTGTAAAGAACATCCTAAAGTATCTGAGAAGAACTAAGGATTTGTTCTTGGTCTATGGAGGACAGGAAGAGCTCAGTATGCAGGGCTATATTGATGCATCGTTCCAGTCTGATCTTGACGACTTTAGATCGCAGGCCGGCTATGTGTTCAAGATGAATGGAGGAGCTGTATGCGGGAAGAGCTTCAAGCAATCCACCATAGCAGATTCTACAATCGAGGCTGAGTATGTGGCCGCTTCTGAGGCAGCCAAGGCAGCCATTTGGATAAGGAAGTTCTTATGTGATCTTCAGGTGGTCCCTAGTGCAATGGATCCCATTGAACTCTACTGTGACAACAATGGAGCAATTGCACAAGCCAAGGAACCACGGTCTCATCAAAGATCCAAACACATACTCAGGAGATTTCACCTGATCAGAGAGATCATAGACAGAGGTGATGTCAAGATTAGCAGAGTTGACACAGAGAACAATCTGGCAGACCCATTGACCAAGGCTTTGGCGCAGCAAAAGCATGATGGTCACGCTAGAGATATGGGGTTGAGATTCCTCAACTTTTAGGTCTTAGTGCAAGTGGGAGATTGTTGTTGTATATGCCCTAGGACCTTGTTTTGGTCCACTTATGTACTACTTGACCTTGATATTTATATCATTCTGGCATTGTCATTATCTATGCTTGTTTACATCTGCGCATATGTACTAACATGATAATGTCCCTGGAGACAGATTGGATCTGTGCTCGAACTATAGTCCCTAGTCGATGTACCTTAGTGG
>JANTFE010013351.1:0-14765 GCA_027562315.1 Costus pulverulentus | reverse complement strand
AATATTTTTTTTTTTTCAAACTCACCCACGCATGTGTGGGATGCTGCAATGCTATGTGTGTAAGCTCATAGGGCCCTACTTCGTGAGATTGAACCATTGGACCGGTGAAGAATGGGAAGGTCACCCTTTCTATTCTCAAAGGGTGCAAGGTGAGTTTCTCCCCTAGAGTAGCTTTATTGCTTATGGTAGAACCGCATGCTAGATCTAATTGAGGTTATAGAATCGCATGATAAGCTTTGTCAAATTTCATTTTATCTAGAAGTGCATGCTAGGATAGTTTCGGTTTTCACTACTACTTACTATAACAAGCTAGTTTCAAACTACGATAGCTCAAGGGGTTTACTAAGTTATACTTATTTAGCAAAACGTTTTCAAAGCGCGTTGTTTGAATGTTGCATGCTTGGTGTCCCCATCAGTTTCAAATCCCCTAAGTCTAGCCTTTTACATAGTGACAACGGCATGAGGCTGATGCTTGCTCCTAGATTGAACAAAGCTCTCTGAAAGGACATCTCCCCAATCTGGTAGGGTATGGAGAAACTGCCTGGGTCCTTAAGCTTTTGAGAGAGCTTGTTCTGAATAATGGCGTTGCACTCCTCTGTAAGTGCAACGGTCCCTTGATCTTCCAGCTTCTTCTTATTTGATAAGATGTCTTTCTAGAATTTTGCATAAGTCGGTGACGCAGCGGATGTTATGGGTGAGTTGGTCCTTAATTTCAGTTCTCTACAGTGGGGGAAACCATGAAGCTAAATACGTGAGAGGGGTTGGAGACGAGGGAAATAAAACGTGTGGAGTGATGCAAACTCGAGAAACCCGATGAAAACCCGTGCTGCGGAGACGCGACTTGAGCAATACCAGCGAACCGAAGAGTCAACGAGCACGATTCTACAAATGAAACTACTCACCTGATTAGTAGAGCCAATTTCTTGAAGCAAGCATGTGCGTGCAGGAACTAGACGGGGCTGCGGAGTCGGAACGCTGCAAGTCCAAGATTCAAACCGAACAATGATTGCTTTGAAGAGGACCTGGAGCCTTGGGAGATTCTCCAGGTGTTTTGATTGAAAGCTGAAAATGATTACAAGAGAGGGGACGAAGAAACCCTAGGCGAGCTCTTTGGAGTTTGAAGTGGCCTAAACCTTCACGTGGGGGAAGGTGCTACTACAACAAAGCTAAGAAACTAGTTGTCCCTCAGCCCTCATGTGTGTCCATGACTCCGTCACGTATCCCGGGGTGGGAAGAATTCTCCTCCGGAGAATAAGATGGGTTGATGTCGTCGGAGGGGGCGCCGGTGGGTAGGGGCGCGTGGTAGGGCAGGAGGTTGGCGACGTTGAAGACGGGGCTGATGAGAGAGTGCTCCGGTAGATCGAGAACGTATGCATTGTTGCCAACCCGCCGCATAACCATGTAGGGGCCATCGCACCGTGCTTGCAACTTCCAGTTGGCTCAAGATCTCAACCGCTCAGGGTGGATACACACAAGAACACGCTCACCAATCTCGAAATGGTGTGGCCTACGATGTTCGTTGGCCTTAGCTGCGTAACGGGCATTGCTCAAGAAGATCCGGCGGCAAACCTCATCGTGTAAACCCGATATGTGAGATGCAAATGCATGGGCGGACTCATGGTGAGAAGGATGGGCTGGGAAGTTATGCATATCGAGGGGTTTGCGTGGTTGGTGCCCAAGGATGACCTAGAAAGGACTCAGACTGGTAGAGCGATTGAATGCACTGTTATACGCAAACTCCACGATGGCGAGATAATCAGCCCAATGGCGTGGGAAATCACCAGCCAAGTAGCGCAAGAGGTTACCCAAGCTACGGTTCACGACCTCCGTTTGACCAACCATCTGTGGAGGATATGCCGACGAATACTTGAGGGTGGTCCCAAGGAGGGCCCACAAGGACTTCCAGAAGTGACCGACGGGTGTCGCGGTCAGAGACGATAGTGAGAGGGAGCCCATGTAAGCGAACGATCTCTTTCACGAAGAGATGCACAATGTTGGAAGCATCGGCCGTCTTAGAACATGGCATGAAGTGTGCCATCTTTGTGAAGCGGTCAACGACAACAAAGATGGAGTCATATCACGAGGCCGTGCGGGGCAACCCTAGGACGAAGTCCATGCTGATATCGAGCCACAGACTCTTAGGAACGGGGAGCGGGGTGTACAAGCCGGTATTGGCAGGACGAGGCTTGGCACGTCGACACATGCCACAGTGGCGGATGACCCTATCAACATCCTTACGAAGAGTGGGCTAGAAGAACCGGTCTTCGGCCAAATCGAGGGTCTTATCGCGGCTATGGTGCACAGTGGCACCACCTGCATGGAGCTCAACCAAGAGATACTCGCGAAGGGATGAGCGAGGGACGCACAACCGGTTACCATACATGAGAAAGCAATCGTGAAGACGGTAGGGCAAGTCCAGGGGGTCAGCGGCAAGGAGCCTAGTGAAGACGTGCACAAAGTCGGGGTAGTCTGCATAGTCATCGCGGATATGCTCGAGGGTCGGAACAGAAGTGGACAAGACACAAAGCAACAAGCGGACACGACTAAGGGCATCGGCCACCACGTTGTCTTTGTCGGCCTTGTGCGTGATGACGAAGGTGTACTGTTGAAGAAACTCAACCTACTTCACATGGCGTGGGACAAGCTTCTTCTGGGCACTCAGAAAGGAGAGGGCCTCGTGATCGCTAAAGAGAACGAACTCCTTGTGCAGGAGGTAATGACGCTATTGTCGGAGGGACTGGACTATGGCGTAAAACTCCTTATCATAGGTGGAGTACCATTGGCGCACCTCGTTCAACTTTTCGCTAAAGAAGGCGATGCAGTGGCCCTCTTGACTAAGAGTGCCGCCGAAGCCCATGCCAGAGGGATCACAAGCAACCTTGAAGACCTTGAAGGAGTCGAGTAGGCGAAGGACAGGTGCTAAGGTCATGATGTCCTTAAGCGCAAGGAAGGCTCGGCTAGCGGCGGGTGTCCACGAGAAGCCCTCGTGCTTCGTGCAGGCCGTCATAGGGGCAGCGATGGTGCTGAAGCCCTTAATGAAGTGGCGATAGAAGGCTGCGACTCCGAGGAAACTGTGGACCTCGGTGATGAACTCGGGCTCAGGCCATTGGCGAATGGCCTCAACCTTAGCGGGGTCGACCAGAAGTCCTTGGTCCAACACGATGAACCCAAGGAACTAGACCAGGTTTTTGAGAAAGGAGCATTTCTTTGAGTTAAGGAACAAGCGCTCCTTACGCAAAAGGTCGAAGGTCAAACACAGGTGGGCTAAGTGATCGTTGCGCGTTCGGCTGTAGATGAGAATGTCGTCAATGTAGACGACGAGGAACTTGCCCATGTAGGGGAGAAGTACCTAACTCATAAGATGCATACAGTTGGAGGGCGCATTGGTAACGCCGAAGGGCATGACCAGCCACTCGTAGAGGCCATCCTTCGTCTTGAAGGCCGTCTTCCACTCATCGCCTTCACGGACGCGAACCTGGTGGTAACCGCTCCGGAGGTCAAGTTTGGTGAACCAACACGCAATGGAAATGAGGTCAAGCATGTCATCTAAACGGGGAATGGGGAACCGATACTTCACCATGATGCGATTGATTGCACGGCAATCAATGCACATCCACCAGGATCCGTCCTTCTTCAGGGTGAGAAGGGCCGAGATGGCACAAGGGCTAAGGCTTTCACGGATGAAGCCCTTGGCCAGGAGTTCATCGACCTGCCGCTTGAGCTCTGTGTGCTCAGTTGGGTTAAGGCGATGGTGGGGCAGATTGGGCAGAGATGCCCCAGGGACGAGATCGATGACGTGCTGGATGTCACGATCTAGGGGAGGCCAACGGGGAGGTCTACTGGGGAAATGTCAGAAAACTCATCGAGAAGGGCGGTGACCTTGGCCGGCAAAGGGGCTGGAGGGGACGAAGGCTCGTGGGGGATCTCATGCACCATGAGCGCGTAGACGACCGCGGACTCATGGGCTTCTGACATGATGGAGCCAGGGCGGACAAGTGTGACCGGCTTAGGCACCTATAGTCCGGGGAGGGAAGGTGAGACTAAGCCCTTCGAGGTGGAGGCCCTCAACTCCTTGGGCGGAGCAGGGGTCAGGCAGATCTTACGCCCTCCATGCTGGAAGACATAGGTGTTAGACCGGCCATAGTGGATGACGTCGCGGTCATAGAGCCAAGGCTGGCCAAGAAGGACATGGGCGACATCCATGGATGTAATGTCGCACCACACCTTCTCAGCATAGTCATCGAAGTAAATGGGGACCTGGCAGCGATGGGTGATGGGTAGGCTGGACGCGTCGACCCACACAATCGAGTAGGGTCGAGGGTGCAGCTCCAAAGGGAAACCGAAACGGGTGACCGCCGTCCGGGAGATGACGTTGAGGCTGCTACCCCCATCGATCACGATTTTGAATGAGTGTCCATTACACTTAATATAAGTGTAAAAGTTGCTCGTGCATTTCCAATCCTAGAACAGAGGGGGAGAGTGCACAAGGGTGCAGCGGACTACGGCCATGGTAGGACGCGGGCTCGACTCCTCATCGGAGTAACACTGGGGTCCAACCTCTTGGGCCGAGGGTGGCCCGGGAGCGGTGACGATGTGGGGGTCACGCGGAGCAGCCGCGATGTGCAAGGAATGGCTGCGAAGTGTGGGGCAGCCCCGGTTGAAGTGATAGGTTTGACTACAGTGACGACAAGGTCTGGGGGGCACCGCAGCGAGGGGCGCCTTACCCTTTTCATCCCAGGTGAGACGGGGCGCAAGTGCCTCACGCGGAGCGTCACTCGGAGGTCGTCGGGGACCTGCATGCTGGGGATGCCGAGGAGCCTTGTGGCAGGGGGCCGGGGCATGCACGAGGGCACATGAACCAGATGACACTAGGGAATGGGTTCGCCACGACGGTGCTATGAACGCAAATCCTGCTCGATCTCACGAGCATGGTATTGGACGAGGATGATCGAGTCTAACCCATAGGACGGAAGGCTGCGTCGGATATCCTCGCGGAGTCTGCTCTTAAACCTAGAGAGCGTGAACGCGGGGTCCTCCCTAAGATTGCAATGAATTCTGAGTTCATCGAAGCGAGAGTGGTACGCATCGACGGAGTCGGAACCCTGCGAGATAGCACAATAGGAGTCAAGGAGGCGCTGACGGTAAGTGGGCGGCACGTATTTCTCCCTAAGGCGATAGCACATCTCCTCCCACCGAGTGATGGGAGGGAGACGCTGGTCAACTAGCTTGCACTCAACATTCATCCAATGTAACCGGGCGGGGCCGGTGAGCAGTAGGCGAACATAACTGACCTTAAGGTGTGCGGACAGAGCACTCCACTCAAAATAGTTTTCCACGGCTGAAACCCAGTTGAGGAAATCGTTGGGATCTAGGCTACCCTTAAAGACAGGGGGGTCGATGCGCATCAGACGACGGACCTCATTGTCCTCACGACTTCGCTGGACCGAACGCTGCAGAGGAGGGGCCTCCTCCGCCCACGCGGACTCATCACCAAATGGGTCGTAACGCGGGGATTCGTTGGCGTGCATGTGCAGCGGGGCCAACGAAGAGGGAACACTAAGCGGGGACTACCCCATGGCGGGCTTAGACTTGAGTTCCACCACATGGTCCATGAGGTGTTGGACCGAGGACATTATGCATTGAAACATAACCTCCATCGCTTCTAAGCATGTGGACAGCGACTCAACCGACTCTACCCTAGGCAGAGTACTTTCATCAGTCATAGTGGGCACTTGGGTTGGGGGGTTTTGATAAGAGGTTCCTGATCTAGTAGTCATGGTGACAAAGTGTCTGAGTATGCAATGCGGAAGAGAAAACCGAAGAAACCGTATGATATGATGCGAGAGATCGGCTGAGCTTGACAAGAGTTAGCTCCAACCTCCCTCTGATACCAAAATTGACGCAACGGATGTTATGGGTGAGTTGGTCTTTAATTTCAGTACTCTACGGTGGGGGAAACCATGATACTGAATACGTAAGAGGGGTTGGAGACAAGGGAAATAAAATGGGCGGAGCGATGAAAACTCGAGAAACCTAATGAAAATCCGTGCCGCGGAGACACGACTTGAGCAATACCAGCGAACCGAGGAGTCAACAAGCACGATTCTACAAATGAAACTACTCACCTGATTAGTAGAGCCAATTTCTTGAAGCAAGCACGTGTGCGCAGGACCAAGACGGGGCTGCAGAGACGGAAAGCTGCAAGTCCAAGATTCAAACCGAACAACGATTGCTTTGAAGAGGACCCGGAGCCATGGGAGGTTCTCCGGGTGTTTTGATTAAAAGCTAAAAACGATTACAAGAGAGGGGACGAAGAAACCCTAGGTGAGCTCTTCAGAGTTTGAAATGGCCTAAACCTTCACGTGGGGGAAGGTGCTACTACAACAAAGCTAAGAAACTAGTAATCCCTTGGTGCACAAAATCCGCAACCGCACGGCTTATCGATGTAGAACTTAAGATATCGTTTCCACAGGGATGGGCTGTTAAGTACCAAATCTTCCAATCTTTGATAGCTAAGCGATTGAAAATCTTGATTGGTGATAAAAACTAAGCTAAAAGTGCAATAAAATAAAGGTCCTACAGATACGTGAGAAATCAGGAAATCGGGGTTCACCACGTCTATCAACTTATAAGCGTAATGAAAAGTACTGCTTAGAAAATCTTTCGAAAACCAAGGACATGTCCCCTTGAGCCGTGCACAACTCCACAACTTAGTTAGTCTCCTACTCTCGCGGTCGACAACTACACGATCTACTTAGTTAGTCAACTACTCTCGTGGTGGACTAAGTATAAATAGATCGTGTTGAAATAGGACACGACGATTCCCCAAGTGGTCTCTACAACTCTCGTTGATTTCAAGTCTTCAAGTAATAGAGCATACAGGAATGATCTAGGAGGATCCGTTGATTGTGATTCACCTCTCAGTTGTTACCACAATCAACTAAAGTGAAAACTGATCTGGCCAAGAAAGGATAAACACGAATGAAACAAGCCAAGATCAAATAGCCTCGAAAGATACATCCAAAAGCAATTCTTAACATTAAGTCTTATAAATCAAAAAGACGAGCTAGGCCCAAATCCCGATCGAGGTTTTTTGCGCCAATAGATACATGCTTACAATAGAAACAAGCCTTCCAAATAAAAGTGAGGAAACAGAACAAGGAAAAGATGGGAAAAGAATCAAGACAAACTCCTTTCTCTCCTCCTCAAAGAATACTTATTCTCCTTGGAATTACTTGCGTTCTTGCGACCAAGCCTTGGTTCTCGAGCGTAATCCTCCTCTCTTCCCCAGTAGCCCTGACTGGGCACTCCGCATGCTTCGGGTGCCTCCACCCGCTCTCCTCTGAAGAGAACACATCTCTCTTATATATAGACTTCAAGGTGCCTCTTCAAGGTGTCTTTCAATGATGGCATGTTATCCTAATTCATGAATGTCTTTCATTAAATCCTCATTCATGAATGTCTTATTATCCTCATTCATGAATGTCTCATTAATGGCGTGTGTTCTCTTGATGGCTCGTGTCTTGATAGCTGGCAATAAATGCTGAATGCGGGTAAACTCTAACTCTCGTCTGAAGCTAAATTTCTTGGCATGAATCCAGATTCACTCGGGTATGCGATCATGCATCCGTATAGCTCTAGAAACGAGTGAATTTTTCTGTATTTAACAAATATGACAAGTAGTGAAGCTTCTGAAGAAATTTAGTGAATTAAGCTGGAAAGAGATGTAAAATCATGAAAATATGTCTCGATTCACTAGGAAACATTAGTCAAAAAGACTACTTAAATACGAGACATCAAAATCTTCCAGACTTAGATCAATGCTTGTCCTCAAGCACATAAAGATAAAAGTGGTAGTCAGAAAAAGGTGAAATCAGGTCAAGCTTGTCAAATATTATGTCCTAGGGAGATATTATTATGAACAAACCTCAGCAAGTCAGGGGATTCAATGTAATCATCTATCTTCAAGAATAAAGGCATTTAGATCCAAAAACCGAAGTTAGATAAGGTGTACCTTCATGAGTTGCAATAATCTTCTGTGTGAAGTATACACTCTGTTCAAACCTGATTCAACCAAAGATACAAGTTGGAAAAAAAACCACTGCACTTTTTATTTTTGTGTTATTTTCATCCTCTTCTTTTTTTATATATATATATTTTTTTTTCATTTCAACTCATGTCTTCAGTACCACTGCCAATTTTACGCAGTGCCAAGTAGAGGAGTCTTATTATTTTTTTGTAGACTTCAACTCATGCCTTCAGTACCACTGCCAATTTTACGTAGTGCCAAGTAGAGTAGTCTTTTTTTTTGTATTTTGAGGAGATTATAACCATAAACAAGTGCATTGATTATTTCTAACAAGTAGTAAGGAGAATCAAGCCAATAGAGTTATATACTTCTATAGAAAGATCATAAGCATACTTTGAAAGTAAAAACCTTAATAAAAAATCGGATCTAACACTCCACAACCTTTTTTTTTCATCAAAAGATAATCATATGGATTACCTAACTTTGAACTAAGATTCAGAGCATAATAATATCCCAAGGAGTCAATATAAAACATCAAACTATCATGATTTTCATTTGAAATTAAAATAATATCATCAAAATAATATCACCACTTATCTTCATCATATCATCAGAGTGCAGCATATGAAATGTATCATCAAAGCACAAAGCATAAGTATTCAGTTATTGCATATTATGTTTTGAAAATCAACCAGACCCATAATCTCTCAGACTTAGATTATGCATAGTCCCTATGCATACCATGTAAAGAACTCAAAATTTGGAGAAATGGGTAGCAATACTCACAAGATCAGTTAGAGTTATCGTCGTTGCTCGTCTCAGAACGTTCCTTTTGAGAGTCGTCCACATCGTTGTGTGAATTTAGTAGGATATCTAGAGAAGTTTGTAGAAGCTGGTGGCATTTGTGGACTTGAACAGAATTATGCATGAGGCAGCCAAAGACAGAGCGCTACCTCAGAATAGCGTCAGATGGAGGCAAAATAGCTGAAGAAGCAAGCCGGCAAAAAGAAGCAGTAGGTGTGTGTGCATGGTAGATTGTCGAGCTCTAATCTTTCGTTTGATGGCCATAGCGGATGTAGTAGTTGAATAGTTAAAATCAAAGAGGCTAGTAGCAAGATGAAACTAGAACCTTCGTTGAACTCAGAGCAGCAGGAAGATGGGTATACGGTGCCAGATAGCAGCAACAGTATTCTTCTGTAATAGCGGCAGAGTTATAAGTGCTAATAGCAGTTTCTTTTTTTTTCTTTTTTTTTATGATGACAAGAAGATTTGTAATTCTAATTTCAACTTGAAAAAAAAAAATAAATAACACACATCAGAACAACTAAAAGAAATAATGTACTTGGGTTGCCTCCCAAGAAGCGATAGTTTAGGGTCATTAGCTTGACCACAGTGTATTGCAGAGTTGTATAAAGTAGTACCAAAGAATGCATACCTTAAATTGTCAATTAGTGATTTCAGGTAAAGGTTTCTTTCAATAGTTACCTTGGGGTGCTTTCACATATAGGTATTCAGATTTGTACTATTCGCGAATTGATTCATTCTGTAGAGTGAAGGACTTTCACAAAAGTTAGAGTATTTTTATTATCTTTCTCGTCCTTCTCAGCTTGACTGGAACATTGTCTAAAATTTCCACTGGTTTTCACACACAATAATCAACAAGTTCTAATAAGATGATCATCTCTTCTCAAAATCTTCTATGACTTTTAAAAAAAATTTGGCTATGAATATTTCAAGAAGTCTATGCAAAAACAGAAGAAAAGAAAAGAAAGCATGATAAAGCCTAGTCTATCAATTCATAGAATATTTTGATATTAACAAAATACCATCCTCGGCAATGGCGCCAAAAACTTGTTGCACAAAATCCGCAAGCGCACGACTTACCGATGTAGTACTTAAGATATCGTTTCCACAGGGATGGGCTAGTAAGTACCAAATCTTCCAATCTTTGATAGCTAAGCGATTGAAAATCTCGATTGGTGATACAAACTAAGCTACAAGTGCAATAAAATAAAGGTCCTACAGATATGAGAGAAATCGGGAAATCGGGTTTCACCACGTCTATCAACTTATAAGCGTAATGAAAAGTACTGCTTAGAAAATCTTTCGGAAACCAAGGACATGTCCCCTTGAGCTGTGCACAACTCAACAACTTAGTTAGTCTCCTACTCTCGTGGTGGACAACTACACATTCTACTTAGTTAGTCTCCTACTCTCGCGGTTGACTAAGCATAAATAGATCGTGTTGAAATTGGACACAAAGATTCCCCAAGTGGTCTCCATAACTCTCATTGATTTCAAGTCTTCAAGTAATAGAGCACACAGGAATGATGTAGGAGGATCCGTTGATTGCAATTCACCACTCAATTGTTACCACAATCAACTAAAGTGAAAGGCGATCTGGCCAAGAAACGATAAACACGAATGAAACAAACCAAGATCAAATAGCCTCAAAAGGTACATCCAAAAGCAATTCTTAACATTAAGTCTTATAAATCAAAAAGACGGGCTACGCCTAAATCCCGATCGAGGTTTTTACGCAGATAAATACATGGTTACAACAACAACAAGTCTTCTAATTAAAAGTAAGGAAACAGAACAAGGTAAAGATGGGAAAAGAATCAAGACAAACTCCTTTCTCTCCTCCTCAAAGAATCCTTCTTCTCCTTGGAATTACTTGCATTTTTGCGACCAAGCCTTGGTTCTCGAGCGTAATCCTCCTCTCTTCCCCTGGAGCCCCGACTGGGTGCTCCGTCCCTGGGCCTCCGGCCACCTTCGCATGCTTCGGGTGCCTCCGCCCACTCTCCTTTGAAGAGAACTCATCTCTCTTATATATAAACTTCAAGGTGTCTCTTCAAGGTGTCTTTCATTGATGGCATGTTATCCTCATTCATGAATGTCTTTCATTAAATCCTCATGCATGAATGTGTTTCATTAATTCCTCATTCATGAATGTCTCATTAAATCCTCATTCATGAATGTCTCATTAAATCCTCATTCATGAATGTCTCATTATCCTCATTCATGAATGTCTCATTAATGGCCTGTGTCTTGATAGTTGGCAATAAATGCTGAATGCGGGTAAACTATAACTCTCGTCTTAAGCTAAATTTCTTGTCATGAATCCAGATTCACTCGGGTATGTGATCGTGCATCCGTATAGCTCTAGAAACGAGTGAATTTTTCTATATTTAACAAATATGACAAGTAGTGAAGCTTTTGAAGAAATTCAGTGAATTAAGCTGGAAAGAAATGTAAAATCATAAAAATATGTCTCGATTCACTAGGAAACATTAGTCAAAAAGACTAATTAAATACGAGACATCATCCTTCAGCCCTCATGTGTGTCCATAACTCCGTTAGTTAGCATCTGCGAAAGACCATCAACGAAAGGAATGTTAATATAGAGTTTCTTCAACACTTCTAAAAACTTACCGAACTGCTTGTCCAATTTAGCTTTGACAAGCCTCGGTGGAAAAGGGATTGGTGGCTTGTATGGAGGCGGTCCAACGTAGGGCCGCTCTTCTTCAACCAGTTCAGGTGCCATCGGTGTTGCATCTGAATGTGGTTCCACAGTCTCGGGAGGCATGTCATCTCTACTGTCATCGATCGGCATCTTTGGATCCTCAAGTTATTTGCCGCTCCGAGCGGAGATTGCATTGCAATGCTCCCTCGGGTTTACTTCTGGCTAAGATGGTAACTTGCCTGGTGCTCTAGAGGATGAGCTAGCTTGTTAGGCTAGCTGACTCTCCAGCATCTTGTTGTGTGTCTCCAGGGAGTCCATCCTTGTCATCATAAGCTTCATCATCTCGGTCAGTCCTTCAAGTTGCTTGCTCAACTGTGAATCATTGATTAGTCTTGGCTGTGGGTTGAAGTTTATGTTCTGGAATCCTGGTGGTTGTCTGTAGTCGCCTTATGGAGGCTGCCTAAAATTTCCTTGTAGGGGTTGGGCTTGTTGTGATGATGCTTGTCCATGTTGCAATGGCTGAGTTGTTCGATATGAGAAGGTCGGGTGGTTGCGCTATCCTGGGTTGTAAGTGTTGGAATAAGGATTGTTGTTAGGATTAAAGTTTCCAATAGCATTCATTTGCTCAGAGTGATTTGCAGCCATCCACCAATCTCCTACCTGACAATCTGCCCCGGCATGATCTGCAACTCCATAGACCTCACAAGATATAGAGTTAACATCCATTGGATTTACAAACCAAGAATCTATTTTTCTGGTTAAATTATCCACCTTAGCTGTGAGAGCAGTCAGAGTGTCTAGGTCGTACTTACCTAATTTCTTGTTAGATGCACCTCACTCAGATGTCCATTGGTGATGGTTAATCGCCATGTCTTCAAGGAGGTTCATTGCATCTTCAACCCTCCTATTCATCAAAGCTCCTCCTGCTGTAGCATCCACTGTAAGTCTTGTGTTGTAATCCAACCCACTGTAGAACGTTTAGATTAAGACCCAAGTCTCGATTCCGTGATGTGGACACATCCTTTGGAGCTCTTTAAATCTCTCCCAAGCCTCATGTAGGGATTCTCCATCCTTCTGCATAAAACTTGTTATCTGATTCCGCAATTGAATTGTCTTGGATGGAGAAAAATATTTGGAGAGAAAGGCTTGAGACAACTCCGCCCATGTTCTTATTGAAGTCGAAGGTAGCGTGTGAAGCTAAGCACTTGCTCTATCCCTTAAAGAGAAGGGAAACAACCTCAACATGATAGCATCAGCAGAAACACCGTTAATCTTAAGCATATCACAATACTCTAGAAATATAGAGAGGAGCATGTTAGGCTCCTCAAGTGGAGAACCACCAAATTGATTTTGTTGCACCATAGAGAGTAACACAAGTTTTATTTCAAAGTTATTGGCCTCTACAGTAGGCCTCTCAATCCCGAATTGTAACCCATGAGCATAGGGAGTAGCATAGTCCTTCAACGTCATGTTATTGTAGTTGTTCCCCATTAGTTGACGTATCTGATCATTGTTCACACCAAGCTGGATGTGCTCCATTTGATTTTTGCCTCCTAAATGGTTAATGTCTTCTTTTTTCTAAAGTTGGTTGTACTTTCTTCTAGTCCTAAACGTGCGCTCGATCTCTGGATCAATGTCAAAGAATGCACCTGCCCTAGAACTTCTTCGCATAAAAGGGGTCAATCAAAATTTTAAAGTTCTAAGACAACGGGAAAATATAATGAAAAAGAAAATAACAATGCAGAAGCGTACAAAAACTAATTAAAGCCTAGTCTACCAATTCTCAGAAATATACTAATATCAACCGTTGTTCCCCGGCAACGGCGCCAAAAACTTAACACATCCCGCAAGTGCATGGTTATGTCGAAGTAATAAAAAAGATGTCGAATCCCACAGGGAACAAGGTTAAGTACCAGAAAATCCAAGTTTCAATAGCTAAGCGAACAAAAATATGGTTTTGCAAACTCTAATTGTAAACAAGAAACTAAATCAATGACTTAGAGAATATGAATGAGAGAGATCAGGGCTATGGCATCCACCGCATTGACAATCGAATATGCGATAAAAAGGATCAAATATATGGATTGAAGTGTTTTGCATAAGGAACCTATCCCTAAGGTACAAGGTACCCCCTCTCGGTGGTACACCCCGTTGTTTACTTAGAACGATCTCCTATTCTCGCGGTGAATCTTTCTAAACAAACCCTATGCGTTCTATGGAAGCTTATGAAATCCTCGAGTGAAAACCAAGCACTCTCGTGTCATGGGTTCACAAGTTTTACAGAGAAGATCCACCGTCACGATTCCCCTCTCGGTATGAATCGTGTCGGCTAACACATGAAAATACATAGACAAGGTAAAATCATGAAATATGCAACCAAAGTAAAATATGCTATCACAAGTATCCAAATAATCATTTTAATTAAGAAATCGCAAACATCGAATGTCAACGGGCTTCAACCGAGCCCCGAAAAGGGTTTTACGCTATGGAGTACATAGAGTCACTGAAAAATCTCTCCATAAGTGTTAGGGAATGCCGGGTGTAATTTAAAATTTTGCAGTCCTAGGACGCAGCAGAAGAAGCATTACACCCGAAACACATTCCGGTCCCAAGGATCCATGCGAGGGAGAAGACACAAGGATGTGTTAGAGATGTACCTCTTTTGCTTGTCTAGACGTCGAAGCCATGTTGAAGGCGCCCAAGTGTTCGCCCTCTACAAGTATCCACGCGTCGACTCCTTGATCGTTGCTCCCTTCCACGCTCGGTGCTAGCCTTGGGAAGAGAATCGCGCCTTAGGGTTCCTTCACTCTTCTTGCGCCACCTCCAAGGTTCATGTGCCAAGTGCAAGGAAGATGCCGCCAACTCCTTATCCTCTTTACTCCAAGAGAAGAGGGAGAAGAAGAGCTTCGGCTTTGAGGAAGATTGAGAGGAAGTCACATCACCAAGTCCTTCTCCAAGTCACGCCAAGAGGAGAGGAAGGAGAAGACTTTCGGCTACTAGTAGGAAGAAGAGTTGCACCACCTTGATGTTGTCGCCCTTTGCCTTGCTCTCACCCCTCTATGTGTTCATGTCTCCAAGCGTTCATCAACTAGAGAGGGCGACAATGGGTCCTATAAATAGGACTAGAGGCGGTTTGAGCAAGGGCTAGGATCATGCCTAGTGTATGTGAAGGAACCCCTAATCATAAGGGGGCAAAACCCTAAGCATGGCGCTAATGTAAAATATGCAAGCGGAAGCAAGGGTTCAAGATCATTTGCATGCCATATGTTC
>JANTFE010001342.1:24726-37983 GCA_027562315.1 Costus pulverulentus | reverse complement strand
CAACCTGAATAACAACCATGCCTTTTATAAACATAAGAGTTTATTACATGATACTTATACAATCCCAAGGCCTCAAACATTAGCCTTAAGGGCATACCCCAACAATGGGTATATCAGTGGTGGATATACTGGACCGACCCGCTGTGACGCAATAACTTGCTGTCACGAGTTATTCTCACAAGTGATAGGAGATGCATTGATCCCTTGACTTGAGGTCATTGGTCATTCTATATGGTTAGGGATAAGCTTTGATACAACCTAACGCCTTGCCGTAGTTGGGAGGTAATAACGGTTGTCATTGGGCATGTCACGACCCATATGAGAAGGTCAATGCACAGACATAGGATTTGCCCCTTTGTAAGGGAAGCTAGATATCCATGGAGCTCCTCTATGGTTCTATGACTGAAAGTGTATGGCCATACCCAGGTTAGACCTGATTTAGTCATAGCCATGAGATTGGATAAAAACAAGTGGTGACACACTTGGCCAATCGGATATCAGTTCGGCAAAGAGATTGTAATGCATCTGTACCTGGTTGCGATGATGGGGATGTCGATGTCGATATCCATTCCGATGACTTGGGTAGCAGCGATGCACTGCTAGGTGCCACTCACTGCTTGTGGTGACCTTAGGTCAGCACTGCCAACGTCAGAGGAACCTACAGGGTCGCACAGCTTGATACTCGAGTTCTCGTATTGATCGGGAAGCCTTATGATTGTGTTATTGGATAACTCGGATCTATTTTGGAGATTTCATCAGCGTCAATGGGCCTGATGAGATGGAAGAAATTTATTAGAGTCAACTTCCATTTATGACATATTATCCATGGTTAGCCTAATTTGACCTTGGGTTAAATCGGATTAGATCAAAGGGCTTGGTTAACATGCATAATGGACCTTGGGCTGGGCCCATTGTAAAGTTGGGCATACTGGGCTTAAGGAGAGGGAGATAGTAGGCCTGTGATTAACCCTAGTTAGACTAGGGTTAACGCCTATGATGTAAAATTAATCATATAAGGGTTAATTAATTAATTAATTAGAATCCTAATTGGATTAGGACTAATTGTTTAATTAATTAATTATAATCCTAATTGGATTAGGATTTAATTGATTAAATAATTAGAATCCTAATTGCATTAGGATTTAATTGTTTAAATAATTAATTCGAGTCCTAATTCAATTAGGACTTGATTAATTTGGCATGTTCTCCTATATCCTCTCTTAGCTGCCTACTTTGGTTTAATTGTGGCCACTCATTGCCGCCCAAGGTCTCTATAAATAGAGACCCTAGCCGCCCCTCTTGAGATACAATTTTCTCCTTGAAGGCGTGATCACTTGAGGGGCGACATCAAGGGGCTAGTAGCGCACTTCTCTTCCATCCAACCCTAGCCGCAACACATCATCTTCCTTTCCTCTTGGCATGAGGAACTTGGTGGTTTTTGGTGACTTCCTTCTCCTCATCTTCCTCTTGGCACATATACCTTGGAGGTGGCACAAGGCTTGAGGAATAAGCACAAGGCTTGGATCTTCTTCCCGAGGCTAGCACCGGGCGTGGAAGAAGAGGACTCGAGGTGATCCGTGTGTGTGAGACTACAGAGGGCGCACGCTTAGGCGCCTACTTCGACATCAGCATCGCCTTGCTCAAGGTATTTTCTATCCCATCATGTCGACTCCTTCGCATGCAATCTTCACTTGGTTTTTGGGACTGGCCTATTTTGCGGATATTAGTTCCGCTACGCAATGTATTTGTGTAATCTCAATCTCTGAAAATTGTAAAATATCCCTAGGGTTTCCCAACACAAACATCATTACATGGGATGATTAAGCACTTGGATCCAATCCAATGCAATCCTAATTCAAATGTGACCAACCATGGTCAAATACGGGTCAACCTGCCATAAATGGAGTTTGGCTCCAATAACATTCTTCCATCTCATCAGGCCCATTGGCGTTGATGAAATCTCTCAAGTAGATCCGAGTTATCCAATTACTCGATCATAAGGCTTCCCGATCAATACGAGAACTCGAGTATCAAGGTGTGCGACCCTGTAGATTCCTCTGACGCTGGCAGTGCTGACCAATGGTCACCACAAGCAGTGAGTGGCACCTAGCAATGCATCACTGCTACCCAGGTCATTGGAATGGATATCGACATCGCCATCCCCATCATCGCGACTGGGTACAGATGCATTACAATCTATTTACCGAACTGATATCTGATTGGACAAGTGTGCCACCACTTGTTTTCACCCAATCACATGGCTATGACTAAACCAGGTTCTCACCTGGGGATGGTGATGTAGGAGCAACACAGCAAACCCAGCATTTCAACAATCTACGTAGCAATCACGGGCGTGACAGCCATCACGGCCAACCCATGCTTATCTCGGCTAAGCTAGACACGGCTATGACAGGATGCATGTCCATGCCGTTTTCTTCTCGACATGTTCTAGAGACGCAGTAGCTAGGGCACCTTCTAGCCATTGGAGATCTTGCCAGAAACGAGTGGCACTATGGTCGGCGATGCCGCTCCCCATTCGACCCCATCCGCAGCACTGATCGACACCAATCTCCAACCATGGGATCTACTCATCGCTGCGAACTCATAGCCGGAAACAACCGGCCATCCGGCTAGTGGATTGCTGGAATTGAAAACTTCCCCGATTCCTAGCTTCCACCACCGTCCGCTATATTCCCGGTCCGGCGCACCATGATCGGCCACCGGAAGCTTCCCAGCATCCCATAAATGCCACATGCAGCTCCAGCCAGCGTATCACTGGCGATCGAGGCCGGAACGGCGACCGGCTGCGTGCCCTACTCGCTGCCCGCTTCCTCGTGAGAACGAAGAGAAAGGGGCAAATGCATCCAATGGCCTAGATTCAACAACCCTCATCCAACGGCTATATCAGTTTAGAGGCAATCAACGGCTGGAATTGTTTCGGCCAGATCTGCTCAAATCGGACGAGCCTTGGAGTGATCAAGGTATCGATCCCCACTAATCCGCACCAGATCTAGCCATCAATGCCCATAGATCTCCGATCAGACAACCAGATCAGAAGATATCATCAACGCTTAAACGGACAGCTCACGTTTGATGCGACCTGAAGGTTATCCAACACACTTGGTTGCTGGAATATTTCCAGTCAAATGTACTTTGTTTTTCCAACTTTTTGTAGATTAGTGGTTAGAATATTGTTTGTAACCACCCCTCATGTGAGTGGTGCGGGTTTCCACTCCCTTAGCTTATAAAAGGGAGATAGGGCATAGTGTTTAGCTAGCTTACAATCTTACAAGTCCGGAAGGGGCTACAAGGGGTCTTGTAACTCCGGAGTAGTGGTCGGTGCCTCGACTCTGCGTAGTGTGTGGAATTGGAGTGAGGTTGGAGGCAAGGTGAACGATCCTTGGCCTCGTCTCGATACCTCGCCTTCTTTGATTGTAATGGTTAGTACCTTCATTTGAGTGTTATTTTATAGTTGAATGCCATGGTTTATCTATTTTGCTATCTGTTGCTCTTATACGTATCCAATGTCCTTGAATCCCCGTGTTTTTCGAATCGTTCACATGTCCTCCTAGAGTTAGTCTAGGAGATTTCCCCATCCCGTAGCTTGGCGCTACACCAATTTGGTATCAGAGCAAGTTCATCGGTAATTCCTATTATCAGCATCCTAGATTTTTTTGACTTTCAGCATCTTGTTAAGTATGTTGTATTCTAGTTCTTGGTGTCCATGTACCACCGCAGATCGGTTGTGTGTGCATACATGGCTAATCGAGGCTCAGATCGATCGGTTCCTTGTGGAACCTGGTGGCACGTTGTCCGTGCATCCGGACGGGCTAGACTTGATAGTAGACCATCTTGGTGACACCGTGCCATGGGTAGAGGCAGAATTCCAGTGCCTTGTGGCCCGTTACCTATCCCATGGCCATCTTCCACCCGAGTTGGAAGTTGAGGATGAATCGTTAGTCCCCTCCTTGGTCAAGTCCCCACCCGTGGTAGATGAATCCCTAGTTGAGCCCATGGTTGAGGTAGTTGTGTCCCTAGTGGAGTCAACGGTTGTAGAGGCTACACATCCTAAGTCCATTGACATGGTTCAGTCCTCCATTCCTCCCATTGAGTTTATTGTCCCCTTAGATATGCTAGAGCGACACGATCGTTATGTTGCTTTGTTTGGACCCCAGGTTGGAACCCCAAATCTTATTTGCATTAGGGTCCTAGGTCTTGTCCTTTGTTGCGCCACATTGCTTGTCTCCCATGACTATGATGTCGTCCACAAAGATGGCTACATAGGTCGACCTCCACCCGAGCAAGATAAACTTTATGTTGGTTTGCGCCCATCTTGTCCCCCACACCTTCTAATTCTGTCTTTTGAGTTTGTTTTCCCTTATGTTTGTGTACGTGTCGACTTCTCGCTTCGAATCTATTTGAGCAACTGTAGGTGTAAAATGGAGGCCAATGTGCACTTTAGGCCACCAAAATGTGAGGCATATTTGAGTTCCCAAGGAATTGCACGCCAATTTAACTCTCCCAAGGAGAATTTCTCAGAGCGCACAGCAGAAGCTAATGCAGGGGCAACACGGCAAACCCAGCATTTCAACAATCTACGCAGCAATCACGGGCGTGACAGCCATCACGGCTAGCCCGTGCTTATCTCGGCCAAGCTAGACACAGCTGTGACAGGATGCACGTCCATGCCATGTTCTTCTCGGCATGTTCTGGACATGCAACAGCTAGGGCACCTTCTAGCCATTGGAGATCATGCCATCCACGGCTCCGATCAGTATGAAACCCCGGCCATGGAGTCTCCTCCACTATGCAAACTCCTGGACCAAAGGATCCGGCCATCAGACGGCCGGATCGCCGGAAACAAGTGGCACTATGGTCGGCGACGCCGCTCCCCATTCCGCCCCTTCCGCAACACTAATCGACACCAATCTCCAACCATGGGATCTACTCATCGCTGCAAACTCATAGCCGGAAACAATCGGCCATCCGGCTAGTGGATTGTCGGAATCGAAAACTTCCCCGATACCTAGCTTCCACCACCGTCCGCTATATTCCCGGTCCGGCGCACCATGATTGGCCACCGGAAGCTTCCCAGCAGCCCGTAAACGCCACATGCAGCTCCAGCCAGCGTATGACTGGCGATCGAGGCCGGAACGGCGACCGGCTGCGTGCCCTACTCGCCGCCCGCTTCCTCGTGAGAACAAAGAGAAAGGGGCAAATGCATCCAATGGCCCAGATTCAACAACCCTCATCCAACGGCTATATCAGTTTAGAGGCAATCAACGGTTGGAATTGTTTCGGCCAGATCTGCAACAATCGGACGACCTTGGAGTGATCAAGGTATCGATCCCCACTAATCCGCACCAGATCTAGCCATCCATGCCCTTAGATCTCCGATTAGACATCCAGATCAGAAGATATCATCAACGCTTAAACGGACAGCTCACGTTTGATGCGACCTGAAGGTTATCCAACACACTTGGTTGCTGGAATATTTCCAGTCAAATGTACTTTGTTTTTCCAACTTTTTGCAGATTAGTTGTTAGAATATTGTTTGTAACCACCCCTCATGTGAGTGGTGTGGGTTTCCCCTCCCTTAGCTTGTAAAAGGGAGATAGGGCATAGTGTTTAGCTAGCTTACAATCTTACAAGTCCGGAAGGGGCTACAAAGGGGTCTTGTAACTCCGGAGTAGTGGTCGGTGCCTCGACTCCACTAGTGTGTAGAATTGGAGTGAGGTTGGAGGCAAGGTGAACGATCCTTGGCCTCGTCTCGATACCTCGCCTTCTTTGATTGTAATGGTTAGTACCTTCATTTGAGTGTTATTTTGTAGTTGAATGCCTTGGTTTATCTATTTTGCTATCCGTTGCACTTATACGTATCCAATGTCCTTGAATCCGTGTGTTTTCCGAATCGTTCACATGTCCTCCTAGAGTTAGTCTAGGAGATTTCGCCATCCCGTAGCTTGGCGCTACACCAATTTGGTATCAGAGCAAGTTCGTCGGTAATTCCTATTATCGGCATCCTAGATGTTTTTGAATTTCAGCGTCTTGTTAAGTATGTTGTATTCTGGTTCTTGGTGTCCCTGTACCACCGCAGATCGGTTGCGTGTGCATACATGGCTAATCGAGGCTCAGATGGATCGGTTCCTTGTTGAACCTGGTGGCACATTGTCCGTGCATCCGGACGGGCTATACTTGATAGTAGACCATCTTGGTGACACCGTGCCATGGGTAGAGGCAGAATTCCGGCGTCTTGAGGCCCGTTACCTAGCCCATGGCCATCTTCCACCCGAGTTGGAAGTTGAAGATGAATCGTTAGTCCCCTCCTTGGTCAAGTCCCCACCCGTGGTTGATGAATCCCTAGTTGAGCCCATGGTTGAGGTAGCTGTGTCCGTAGTGGTGTCCACGGTTGTAGAGGCTACACATCCTAAGTCCATCGACATGGTTCAGTCCTCCATTCCTCCCATTGAGTTTATTGTCCCCTTAGATATGCTAGAGCGACACGATCGTTATGTTGCTTTGTTTGGACCCCAGGTTGGAACCCCAAATCTTATTTGCATTTGGGTCCTAGGTCTTGTCCTTTGTTGCGCCACATTGCATGTCTCCCATGACTATGATGCCGTCTGCAAAGATGGCTACATAGGTCGACCTCCACCCGAGCAAGATAAACTTTATGTTGGTTTGCGCCCATCCTCATCTTGTCCCCCACACCTTCTAATTCTGTCTTTTGAGTTTGTTTTCCCTTATGTTTGTGTACGTGTCGACTTTTCGCTTCGAATCTATCTGAGCAACTATAGGTGTAAAATGGAGGCCAATGTGCACTTTAGGCCACCAAAATGTGAGGCATATTTGAGTTCCCAAGGAATTGCACGCCAATTTAACTCTCCCAAGGAGAATTTCTCAGAGCGCACAGCATAAGCTGATGCAGGGGCAACACGGCAAACCCAGCATTTCAATAATCTACGCAGCAATCACGGGCGTGACAGCCATCACGGCTAGCCCGTGCTTATCTCGGCCAAGCTAGACATGGCTGTGACAGGATGCACGTCCATGCCATGTTCTTCTCGGCATGTTCTGGAGATGCAGCAGCTAGGGCACCTTCTAGCCATTGGAGATCATGCCATCCATGGCTCCGATCAGTATGAAACCCCGGCCATGGAGTCTCCTCCTCTATGCGAACTCCTGGACCAAAGGATCCGGCCATCAGACGGACGGATCTCCGGAAATGAGTGGCACTATGGCCGGCGACGCAGCTCCTCATTCCGCCCCATCCGCAACACTAATCGACACCAATCTCCAACCATGGGATCTCCTCATCGCTACAAACTCAGCCAGAAACAATCGGCCATCCGGCTAGTGGATCGCCGGAATCAGAAACTTCCCCGATTCCCAACTTCTGCCACCATCCGCTCTTTTCCTGGACCGGCGCACCACGATCGGCCGCCGAAAGCTTACCAGCAGCCCGTAGGCGCCACATGCAGCTCTAGCCAGCGTATCACCGACGATCGAGGCTAGAACGGCGACCCGTGGCATGCCCTGATCGCCGCTTGCATCCTCGCAAGAACGAAGAGAAAGGGGCAAATGCATCCAACGGCCCAGATTCAATAGCCCTCATCTAACGGCTATATCAGTTCAAAGGCAATCAATGGCTAGCATTGTTTCGGCCAGATCTGCTGCAATCGGACGAGTCTTCGAGTGATCCAGGTATCGATCCCCTATAATCCGCACTAGATCTAGCCATCCATGCCCTCAGATCTCCGATCAGACTTCCAGATCAGAAGATATCATCAATGCTTAAACGGACGGCTTACGTTTGATGCGACCTGAAGCTTCTCCAACACACTTGGTTGCTGGAATATTTCCAGTCTAATGTACCTTATTTTTCTAGCTTTTTGCAGATTAGTGGTTAGAATATTTCCAACACACTTGGTTGCTCTTATATGTATCCGATGTCCTTGAATCCGCGTGTTTTCCGAATCGTTCGCATGTCCTCCTAGAGTCGGTCTAGGAGATTTCCCCATCCTGTAGCTTGGCGCTACACTAGATGGCCATATGATGACACCGAAATTCATCATGATTTCTATGCCATTTTATTGATATTTATATGTCATATTCATAGACTTTGCTTGTTTTTATGCCATATTTTATCAATATCTACGGAATCTACACTCTTTTCTGTTTTTGATGATTTTCAGGTAAAAAGGCACTATTTTTAGGCATTTTCAAGCGAAATCAAATACATAGAAGGATTCCCATCAACAAGAGGAGGTCACGCAAGACATCACGCAAATTGAAGCAAGTCAGCAAATTACGGCAGTGCCGTAATCCATTTTATGGTACTGTATTTTCAGACAGTACCGTAAAATCCGAGCCCTGCCGTATTTTGAAGAATTTCCGAACAGAAAGTTTTTTAGATTTTACGGCACCGCCGTAAACAATATTACGGTACCGTATTTTAGAACGCTTCAGAACAGAAACTTCGCTCAATATTATGGCACTACCGTAAGAAACTACACGGGCCGTAATTGCCAGACGTTCGTGAACAGAGAGCTCAGCCGATTTTACATCACTACCGTAATTCCCGGACGACATCAGAACAGAAGACTCAAGCAATTTTATGGCAGTGCCGTAAACTATTCCACTGTCGTAATTTCTGTTCTGAACGCGACGCCTAGGTCAACTTCAACGCCTGAATCTTGCGGAGAGGATTGCGAGCGATCCAGAACTCCAAATTGGATTCTGTAAGAAGCAAAAAGGGAGCTTTGGACGAAAGGAAGGGAGACATATCGGAAGCCCCAATTTTCATCGACTGTGGAGAGAGAAATTGCGATTCACAGTGCCGCCTAGGGTTTCGCCGCTGCGCTCAATCCAGACGATCTCCGGCCGTCATTTTCATACTAAAGCTTCGTCTGAAGGAGGCGACAACGGGCCAGAAGTTTTAGATCGAAAGGAGATCAATTGGAAGAGAAATCAAAGAAAATGGAGTTGCCGACACTGTTCATCGACGATCTTTGCAAATTATGGCTGTGAAATACTTCACAGCCGTGCTGTATTTTCTAAACTTCTCTTTTCCTTTGATTTTTTATCCTCTAAAACCATGACTTATTGTAATTCCTTCATGATGATAGCTTAAACTACTTTTGGGACATGGGGGAGTAATTCACTTAATTTCTAATGATTAGATAACTACTTTTTCACTATTTCATTGAGTTTAATCTTAACATGATGATTTTTCTCATGTGATAATTGTGCTTAGAATCTCTATAAGTCCATGTTACTAATTATGTTTTTAGAGTTTTCGCAATGAGACTGAAAGGTGATTTGCTTGAGAACTTGGAACCCTAGAATTGCTTGTTAGGATCCCTTCCTTGGGTTAGATCTAATTTGATATGTTATAGCAGATTAATTGCCATGATTATAACATGAACCTATAGATCGAGTCTATTTGTCAAACGTGGAGATCTTGTGTGAAAGCAAGGATCGGAACGTTGGAGATCCATGAGTAAAACTAGTGTAGAGACTCGGATGCACGAAAGTGATCCATGAGACTCCACTAGAGATTATCAACCTATAATTCGGATGCACGAAAGTGATCCTTGAGTTCATTGTTTGATGATTTACTGATCTTCAGCGTTGGGACAAATCTTGTGCGAAAGCGAAGACAAATCCCTTTGCGGTTGTTTGCACGAAAGTGAAACAATCCTTTTATTAAGTAAATTACATCATCATCATGATAAAATTGAACTGACGAAATCCTTATTCATATCTAGTCATAAAAGTTAAAGTAAATGAAACCGTAGTCCTAGCTTTTCTCTCAGATAATTCCGTTTTAGCATCCGATTTCTATTCTCACTACTTCGATTAGCGTAGATGGTAAGAAATCAACTATTTAGTATTCGACAACATAGGTCTCTGTGGGTTCGATATCTTAATTATTACTTCGAGTATCCATGCACATGCGGATCACAACACCATATACATTCAGTCATAGAACCATAGAGGAGCTCCATGGATATCAAGCTTCCCTTAGGAAGGGACAAATCCTTTGTCTGTCTATTGACCTTCTCATATGGGTCGTGACATGCTCAATAACAACCGTTATTACCTCCCAACTATGGCGAGGTGTTTGGTTGTATCAAAGTATGTCCCTAACCACATAGAATGGCCAATGACCTCAAGTCAAGGGATCAATGCATCTCCTGTCACATGTGAGGATAACTCATGACACCAAGTCATTGTCTCACAGCGGGTCTATCCAATATACCCACCATTGATATACCTATATGTCTGCGTTAGCAACTCGTGCCTAACTAGCCCATATACTAGTCTCACAAGTACTAGAGCTGTCTCATATCTACTCAGGTACATCGACTGGGGACATTCATTTGAGCACAGATCCAATCTGACTTCAGGGACTTTATCATGTAAGTACATGATCGCAGATGTAAGCAAATAATGATAACGACAATGCCACAAAGATATATAAATATCCAAGTCAAGTAGCACAATAATGGACCAATACTAGGTCCTAGGGCATATACACCAACAATCTCCCACTTACACTAAGACCTAGAGGTTGAGGAATCTCAACCCCATATCTCTAGCATGACCATCATGCTTTCTGCTGCGCCAAAGCCTTGGTCAATGGGTCTGCTAGATTGTCCTCTGTGTCAACTCTGCTAATCTTGGCATAACCGCTGTCAATGATCTCTCTGATCAGGTGAAATCTACTGAGTATGTGTTTTGACCTTTGATGAGACCGCGGTTCCTTGGCTTGTGCAATTGCTCCATTGTTGTCACAGTAGAGCTCAGTGGGATCCATTGCACTTGGAACCACCTGAAGTTCATAAATGAACTTCCTAATCCAAACGACTTCTTGGGATACCTTAGAAGTGGCCACATACTCAGCCTCGGTTGTAGAATCAGCTATGCTGGATTACTTGAAGCTCTTCTAGCATACAGCGCCTCCATTCAACTTGAACACATAGCCGGCCTGCGATCTGAAGTCATCAGGGTCAGACTAGAATGACGCATCAGTATAGCCCAGCATGCTGAGCTCTTCCTACCCCCGATGCACTATGTATAGATCCTTAGTTCTTCTCAGATACTTAAGGATGTTGTTTACAACCACCCAGTGCTGTAAACCTAGATTGGATTGGTATCGGCTGGTTATGCTCACAGGATTAGCTACGTCTGGCCTAGTACACAACATTGCATACATGATCGATCCCACTGCCGAAGCATAGGGCACTCGACTCATGTCATCCCTCTCAGCCTGTGTGGTGGGACACTGGCTCTTTGAGAGAGTAAGGTCAGGTCTCACTGGAAGGCATTCCTTCTTAGATTGCTCCAAGTTGAACCTTTCTAGGACCTTATCAATGAAGGTACTCTGACTAAGGGCCAGGAGCCTCTTGGATCTATCCCAGTAGATCCTCACGCCTAGGATGTAGGCGGCCTCCCTTAAGTCCTTCATCTCGAAACACTTCCCAAACCAAGTCTTCACTGACTGAAGACTAGGGATATCGTTTCTGATGAGTAGTATGTCATCAACAAATAAGACCAGAAAAGTCACCAAGCACCCACTGAATTTTCTGTATACACAGACATCATCTTCGCTTTTGATTAAGTCATAATCTCTCACAACTTCATCAAACTGAAGATTCCAACTTTGAGATGCTTGCTTTAATCCATAAATGGATTTCTTTAGCCTGCAGACCTTACTGGCATCTACAGGATGGATGAAGCCATCAGGTTGTGTCATGTACACATCCTCAGTCAGCTTCCCATTAAGGAACGTTGTCTTCACATCCATCTGTCATATCTCATAGTCATGATATGCAACTATAGCAAGAAGAATCCGAATGGATTTGATCATGGCAATCGGCGAGAAGTTTTCATCATAGTACACCCCGTGGACTTGTTTGAATCCCTTAGCCACTAGTCTACCTTTATAGGTAACTATGTGTCCATCCATGTCTGTCTTCCTCTTGAAGACCCATTTACACCCTATGGGTTTTACCCCATCATGTAGCTCAACCAAATCCCATACTTGATTAGCTGACATTGTAACACCCCCTCAGAATAAATCCCAAACACATGCAGAAACCGCGGAAGATAGGGAACGTCACACACAAAACAACAAGACAAATGCTAGGGAATAATAGCTTAGGGAAACGATTCGGAAAATTTCGACAGCATGTCCCAAGAAAAACTAAGGAAAATTCCTGTACGTATTCCATAATACTACCAATTGGGTCAACATGCTGACCACAAACAGAAACACACCATTTCTAATTCAACATGCTCAATTCTTATCACAAAATCAAATTAATAAACCACGATAATCAATAATTCTAGATAAAACAGAATTCACCGAAAACAGGCTTCAGCCCTCAGTTTAACAGTCGTACCAAAACCAAATGCCAACCCGACAACAATATCACAGTAATCGAGAAAGAAACAGCCACATCCGGCCAACATGTCCATGAACCAAAAATCATAAAACCTTGGCCACATCCGGCCCTCAAAATAGCACAGGCTCGCAGGCCCCAAAATATCAAATCAGTAAACTAACATCCGCTCAGGCTGTATGCTCCTGCCCTGCATTTGAAAATATTGGTGGGATGAGCTACACGGCTCAGTGAGTAGATAATCTCATTCGACCATCCACGCATATACAATCAAAATAGATGCAGATATCTTTTCAAAACTTTAACGGAAGATATCAAGTATGATACACAATAAAACCGAAATCATAAATCACAATCATTATCAGAAAACAATACGCCCACAATCCCGGGCAACAAGATCACAAATTGGCCTATCCGGCTAAACAGACTACGACTCACACAACTATTGTCCAGTGATTAGAGAATTGACCCCGTGGGTCCAACCCGGCCCTCGTCAAGGCACTGAGAGTAACCTGCAGCAACGAATATCGGTGAGGTGTAGATTCAAGAGGTGGCCCCCACCAGGTCACGACGTGGCACTTTGCTCTACGACACTCAACCACCCCCTTACCGGGAACACAAACAGAACAGAACGGAAGGTGAATGAATTCAAGAGGTGGCCCCCGTTTGACCAAGACGTGGCAGTTTGCTTCAAACACCCAACTCTCAAAAGGTTTATCACTTGGACAAAATACCCTTTACACAAACCAGAAACCTGAACCTCTAACCTGGTCACTAGACTCTAGAACAGTCCCTCCATTACCGGAAACATATCAGAATAGGATGGGTGGATTCTCCAACCCCAAAT
>JANTFE010013267.1:2364-13107 GCA_027562315.1 Costus pulverulentus | reverse complement strand
TAACATACTGAATAACAACCATGCCTTTATAAACATAAGAGTTTATACATGATACTGTTACAATCCCGAGGCCTCAAACATTAGCCTTAAGGGCATACCCCAACACCACTAACTTTGAAGAAATAAGTCATGAAGAACCATGACCTTCAATTTTAGGGCCCATACCCATAGGTTCTTTAGAAAACATGCCTCAACTTGAGTCTACCACATGTATTCCAACTAAGGAACCCATTATTAACTCATGTGAGAATTGATTGCCCATAGAGACTTCATTAGGCATACCACAACTTAAGTTTGGAACATTTACCATTAATGACTTAGAGAGTCAAGTGGAACCCACATCCATAGGTCTTCTTGAACCACACTTTGAACCTAGGTTAGATCCTTTTGAAATTGACTTAGACCCTTATTCTAAACCATTAGGAGAAACCTTAAAATTTGAAGATCCTATGATATTTGAGTCTTGCAACTTAAAACCTTCTACCCACACATTTAAGGCACACTTAGAAACCACTGAACTTGAACATTTTGACTTTGTGATGCCTAAATCTTTAGAGCCAATTGAGTTTGTGATAGCACCTCCCATACATGTGGATCATAACATGCAACACTTTGATTTTATGGTTATTAATTTCTCTCCAGCACAACTCACATTGGATGCATATGATTTTATTATTCCTTCCTCTCTCTTACTTAGGTGTTACAATAGACCACATGAGCTTTCTAATACCCCTTGTTTAAATTTGAATTTTCTTTCACCTTGCTCATTGATTGTGAGAAGTACATTAGGGGTTAAAACAAGACAACCCACTCAATTTATGCATGATCAACTTCTCTTCCTACCTATCCTCAAAGAGGAATACACTTATAGGCCTCCACCTAAGCGTGATAAATTGTTAGTTTCCATGCTAGTAGTTTAATTGTTGCTAGTCTTTTAATTACCCTAAGTTTCTCCAGGAATACAAACATTTGAACTGGAGGTGTATGATGAAAGAGCATTTTCAGAAAATATTTGACTTAATTTTGACTTTGTCAAATTTTGCATAATTATTGTAAACCTTGATTGAACATAAACTTAGTCAATGTTTATGTCTAAATTTTGATTTTTGGAATGCAATCCAAATTTCAATGAAGCACTAATCCTTATTGTTTTGTCATCAATACAAGGTCTCACTATTTGGATGAACATCATGATCAAATCTTGAAACCCAATTTCAAGTTCAAACAAAGGGAACCAAGCCCAAGTATCACCCCAAAAATTACCCAGCTCACAAAACCAGCCCAAGATTTCTCAACGGAAATCCCAGCTTCCAACTGGCAAAATTTTGAGAGTCAAAATTTTCTCTCACAATCATAGGACATGCCCGTTGAAGCTTACAAGAGGAGCAAACAAAGCTGGCGAGTAGCAGGTTGCTGCTTGAAGGAGAAAGATTGCAGCTTGCTTGGCGGAAGAGGAAAAGTGCAACCACTCAAATAGGAAAGTAACGTTGGAGATTTGCAGCCAACGGTAGGGAGAAAGAAACAATATAAAAACTTGTAATCCCCTCATGTAAGGCTATATTTTGAACAATTTTATTGAAATGAAATGGAAATAGTTTTCTTCCTCTTCTATCGGATGTCTCTCTTCCTCTAGTAGCTGAAGGTTCCATGGATTTGGAATTTCTTCCCTACCTCCTCTTCTCATCTTCCATGGACTTGGAAGCTCTACCCAGCTGATTCCGCCCTTCACGCACGTCTTTCCGTCCCCGCTGCATCCTTCTCATCCTACGCCATCCATCTTCCACCTCTAACCACGTTTACATAATATTCCACCGCTGTCGCACGCCACCGCTGTCGGAAACCCCGATGTTTCCAGCCGAGTCCAGCCTTGGACTCTCCATCCGCCTCGCCGCCGGCGACGATCTGACCAGCGGATCTTCCCCAAACTCCAGCCACGCTCTCCCTGACTCTAGTCGAACCCACAACCAGAGGGATCGCCCCATCCGACGTCTGGATTGCCGAAATCAGAAGATTTCCGATGACGCCTCAGCTTTCCGCCCCTATTTCCGCCATCTCCACTGATTGCCACCGTCCTCCTCCGACCAGCCTCCGATCGTTCCCAAACTCCGGCCACGAGTTCACCGTGACCAGAGGACCTCCCAACTGTAGCAGGTCGGGACATCTTGTCGTGCCCGACGATCGTCGGCAGCCTCTGCATCCTCGCACGTCATCCCCTGTTTCCGCCTCAAGCAGGGCAGCGCTAGTGCTGCCCGTCTCCTAGCGTCCAAACGCCACCGCCGGCGGGTTGTCACGCCGAAAACACCCTTGACAGCCATGAGACCAGCTGGCCATTCTTCCCCATGCTTCTGCAGCCACCAACGTCGACCTTCTAGCGTCCCAACTCCCTACTTGCTTCCTTGGGAACAATGCATACTGTTTCTATTATTGTTACAAGTTCTATACTCATTCCTATCCTGGTTAACCTTCTTGACGCAGGTAATTAACGTGCTTGAATATGCTGCAACCTCAAGTCTCTGGCACCACCTGGAAGAACATGTTTTGCTCGAAGCCCTGGAACACTTGGTTACAACCGAGCGTCAACATATCAATCTACACCTCCAAGCAAATTATGTTGTTTGATAAATTTCTGTACTAATTTATTTTGCTGATCTAACATCTTCTTGCAAATGCCGTAAATGCCTAATGGATAATGGCCCTCTAATTTTGCTATGCCTGAAAAGAACAAACGTCATTCTACCAATTGGCATTATTAGTTTTCATTCTTGATCACTAGAACCATCTCTAAGGCATAGCTACTTTTCGTAATTGATAATTTTCTTGCCCTACATTTTTGGCTGTTAATTGATTGTGTTTGGAATTTTATTCAAAATATATTACAATTCTAATCATATGTTTGCCCACCACATCACGTAAGCTTCTTCTTCCATGAAACCCTAGCCGCAAGAGTCTTCTTCCTTTCCTCTTCTTGGCACAAGTGAAGGAAGCTCTTGGCGACAATCTCCTCTTCCCTTCTTCATCATTGGTGCTCAGAAAATTGTAAAATATCCTCGGGGTTTCCCAACAGAATTCACCGCTCAAGTACTCTCCACCATGATTTGATCGAAGAGTTTTAATGGATCTTGCAAGCTGGTTCTCTACTTTATTTTTGAACTCCTTTATTTACTCAAAGGATTCAGAGTTATGTCTCATCAAATAGACATAACCATATCTACTGAAGTCATTAGTAAATGTGATGAAGTAGTTGTACCCTCCTCTGGCTTGTTTACTGAATGGCCCACAGACATCACTGTGTATAAGATCTAATAAACCTCCTGCCCTCTCATCGATCTTGGTGAAGGGCGCCTTTGTCATCTTCCTTAATAAGCAAGACTCACAAGTATCAAATTCCTCCAAGGAACTTGAATCTAACAACCCATTTGCATGGAGTTGTTAGATTCGATTCTTGTTTATATGGGCTAATCGACAATGCCATAGGAAAGCATGGAAGTGGCTCAAGAATAGGCTGCTTAAGGACATAGAGCTTCCTCTCGAGCTTGAGCACATTTATCAAGTTCATATACCAATCCAGTAAGTTGGATCCAACCAACTTATCCCTTTCCGGGGTAGATCGCAGTGACCCATGCCAAAAAGAGGTTCAACTCTTGACCTAAGACTCAAGCCCCTAAAACTAGACCTAGCATAGCCGACCTCTAGCCTAAAAAGGTGCAGGAAGGTACCACACCATTAGCTCTGGCGGTTATTGATGAGAAACTTCACACTTTGAACAACGATACACTCATAGAAATTTTTGAAGAAATGCTTTATCCATTAATAGTCATAGCACCATGTCTTAGCCCATTCTTACGTCGACCACCTTTCCCAATAAGTCCCTTCTTAGGTGACCTCCCCACCAGATCTAGTGACTACCCACTAGTCCCTACCCGACCCTACCAAAATGGAAGTTTGGCATGACATTCTCTCCTCGAAAGATTCCTATCCATCAACTTTACTTGCCTGTATTTTTCAGCCACTCCGTCAACAAGCTCCTTGAAAAATTCTGACATCACGAGCCTCTAGCAATCAACACGACATTGACTTTGTTTTTGCAACTAGGCTCATGTCCCACTACCCTACCAGCATAAGTCATTTTTGGATGAGTTTAAGAAAATTACTTGGGGCTGGATTCCATTTCAACTTCACAACAAAGCACCCATCTAAGGATTGAATGACAATATCTCTTGGTACTCTCTCATTTAAAGCTTATACATTTGCTCTAACATTCTCTTATCATGTTTTCAAAATACAATACGCCCGCGGACATAAGAAAACAAGTACTTTCAAATATTTGCATTTTATTTGCGGGAAGGAGGATGTTGCGAACATTGATGACAATATGCATACTTTGGGATGGCCACCTGAACTAAAATGGAGCCTCAAAGTTAATTCTCCTGAGGAGAATTTTGCAGCCCCCCGGAAAGCTGATGTAGGAACCGAGAGCCAAGACGATTTTCACACCCTTGGCTTACCATCGGAACGTCCACGTGCTTCCAATTTTAATTATCTAGACGAGAATTCTTCACCCCCGGAGATAACTAATGCAAGGACATCTTCAAGGACTTAATTGTGCATGACATCATTTTGGAAACTTGTTGCATTTTGATATTTTGGGACTTGTTTAATTCCTGTATATTGCAACATTATCTTATTTTCAGCACTTGTTAGGATCTAGCCTAGGGTTTATCTTGAAGTCTTTATTTTATTTTTAGTGAATGTGTTAGGATGTTCTTAGCCTAGGAATTATGCATCTGTAATGCACTACGAGGCACCCAGGCCCCTCAACTACAAGTCAACATCCCATGGAATTCAAGTTCACACTCAATCTCAGTCAACATCAAGTAAAAGTCAATAGTCAACACTAGTCAACCTCAGCAAGGTCAACTCCAAGCTCAAAATCTGCAAGGACAAAGATCACATTTCAACTCCAGTTAAACACAAATTACTAGCCAGCCTCCACAAGATCAAACTCAGGCAGCATCAAAGCTCTACTCGGCTACAATATCACCACCACAGCAGCAAACTCAGGTTGCTTGGTGAAGGTTTCTTACGCATGCATCCCGGCCACCAGTGAACACTTGCATCAGCTCCTTCATTACCAGCATGCGCAAGAAACCTTCACCAAGCAGTAGGAGACGCCTCTTCATCAGCTAATGCTTGCAGAATTCACCCTATACGCAAAAGGGTGCTAATGGTAAAACCATCCAGATCATGCATTGAAAACACATCCAAATCCAGCCATCCATAGAAGTTGTACCATGGGCCAATTAGTAATTTTTATTCCATATAAACGTTGAGGGGAAAGGGTTTAAAGCCCTTGTATTGACACATTTGCACTTAGAATTGAATACCTCTGAAAATTGAAATCGTGTTAGCATTGCTTTGTGCGTGTAAGAGTTGAGCTTGCTCCTCTCTTTATCCTTCTCTTCTTATCATCTCTTCTTTTCTCTCCTATTCTCGTTCCCACCTTGCTGGTTGAATCAATAATATCCACTATTCATGGCGATTCTTCCTCAAGCACTTGATTGAAGTTGCCGTGAGGGATTTTTGAAGCCGTATCACTTGGAAGTTTGGAAGCACACGGCTGGACAACTCATGACCTGCTCAAGACCAAATCAAGAGCTTGGTACGGAGATTAAGAAGGGGAACCGGCCCCCTTCCCTCAAGGGGGCCTCAGGTGCCTTCTACCCACACTTCTATCTTAGAACTTACATGCTAAGAATCATCTTGCTAGTTGATAAACCTCTCTTGCGCTTGAAAAATCACACTAGGAAGAGCTACATACCTAAGGAGATCTAGAGCCAAAATCTATCCTTCATCAACAAGGATACATCACAGGAATGCTAAGGGGCTTGACAAATGACCACAATATAATGCAGAAACATGGTATTTACACATGCAATTCCACATGCTAAAGAAAAACTCAAAATCTGAAATTTTAGTTTATCATAAAACAAGTCTCCTTTCCTCATCTTCGTATCACAACTCTTTTGGTTATTTGCGATTAATTTTTTATGATGATTTCATAGATCCTATTGGCTAGCAATTTTGTCAGATCAAGAGACCCGACCAATCCGAAGACACAATCCTCATCCTACATGACAAAACTATGTGCGGCTTTGATCTTAAATCAATCAAGAAAAATAACCCAAAATTCCAAAAGAAATTGAAAAGATGATAGGAACAAGAAACTATAAGTTTTTCTACTTAGAAAAATCATGCGCCATGTGATCATGCAATTTGTGAAAATTAAAACATGGCATGTGAGCATGGAAAAGTATGAAAGTACATCGTTTGAGGTTCACAAGTCACTCTGATACCACTGTTGGGGAACCCTAGGGATATTTTACAATTTTTCACAGAGAATACATTACATGCACAGCGAAATAATATCCCCGAAACAGGCCGGTCCCAAAAACCCAGTGAAGATCGTCTTACGAGGGGGTTGACACGATGAGATAGAAAATACCTTAGAAGGAAGATGAGGCTGATGTCGAGGTAGATGCCCAAGGGTGCACCCTCTGCAGTTTCACACACGCGGATGCCTCGAGCTCTCTTCTTCCTCGCCCGGTGCTAGCCTCGGAAAGAAGATCCAATCTTCTATGCTCCTTCACCTATGCTTGCGCCAGCTCCAAGGATGATGCATCAATGAGAAGAGGAGAAGGAGGAGATGCTGCCAAGACTTTCAACTCCTTGCAGCAAGAAGGGATGAAGAGGATGACTTGCGGCTCCAAGATGATGATGCCACCAAGCCTCTTCAAACAATGCGCCAAGGAAGAAGGAATAGGGTGCTTGCGACTAGATGGAAGAGGAGTTGTGCCAATTCTTGTTCTCGCCTCCTTAGAAGATTGCTCAAGCCAATTAATTAGCCTAATGAGCCTCTCGCATATCCTTGATATATAGAGGCTTGAGGGGTGGCAAGAATAAGGTGGGTGCAACTCATGAAGAAGGTGGTGGCTAGGGTATGTGTGGGGTTGCAATTAGGGTTCTAGGGTTTAGGAAATTGTCCAAGAGTTTTCCATAAACCTCTCCTAATCACCAAGCACATTCCATACATGTCCAACATGCCTCATGCGCCCCATCCCTTAGCATAGAGGCAAGGTTACCATCCAAGTTAGAGGGGGGAGGCGCCTAAAGCTTCCTAATGAAGCAAAGGCGCCAACTTCTCCCCAATATACCCATAGGCGCCAATGGGAGAAGTTTTCTCCACATTATACCCTTTTAGTCTATTATATCTTTATGACAACTTATTATTGAACTCATTGGGTAATGAGGTAGCCCAAACTTCATTACATGGGTTGATTAAGCAATTGAATCCAATCCAATGCAACCCTAATCCAAATGTGACCAATCTTGGACAATTTCGGGGCAACCTGCCAAAAATGAAGTTTAGCTCCAATAACTCTCTTCCATCTCATCAGGCCCATTGGCGCTGGCAAAATCTCCCAAATAGATCAAGCTATCCAATAACTCAATCTTAAGGCTTCCCGATCAATACGAGATCTCGAGTATCAAGGTGTGTGACCCTGTAGGTTCCTCTGACGTTGGCAGTGCTGACGTTAGGTTACCACAAGCAGTGAGTGGCACATAGCAGTGCATCGCTACTACCCAAGTCTTCATAATGGATATTGACATTGACATCCCCATCATCTCAACTAGGTACAGATGCATTATAGTCCCTTTGCCAAACTGATATCCGATTGGACAAGTGTGTCATCACTTGTTTTCAACCAATCACAAGGTCATGACAAAAATAGGTTCTCACCTAGGTATGGCCAAACATTTTCAGTCATAGAACAATAGAGGAGCTCCATGGATATCAAGCTTCCATTAGGAAGGGGCAAATCCTTTGTTTGTCCATTGACCTTCTCATATGGGTCATGACATGCTCAATGACAACCGTTATTACCTCCAAACTATGGTGAGGTGTTAGTTGTATCAAAGCATGTCCCTAACCATACAGAATATTCAATGACCTCAAGTAAAGGGATCAATGCATCTCCTGTCACTTGTGAGGATAACTCATGACCCAAAGTCATAGCCTCACAGCAGGTCGGTCCAGTATATCCACCACTGATATACCCATATGTCTGCGTTAGCACCTCATGCCTAACCAGCCCATATACTAGTCTCACAAGTACCAAAGCTGTCTCATATCCACTCAGGTACATTGACTGGAGACAACCATTTGAGCATAGATCCAATCTGTCTCCAGGGACATTATCATGTAAGTACACAATCACAGATGTAAATAAACATTGCTAATGACAATGCCATAATGATATATATATATCTATGTCAAGTAGTACAAAAGATAGACCAATACTATGTCTCAGGGCATACACACCAACAATAGGGTAATTAGGGCTTTCATTAAGGAATTTAATCAATCAATTATCTTGATTGATTCCTCAATACCATATGTGCCTAGGCCTTGCCTAATCAAGCCTATAACATATGCGCCAATCACTTTCTTAATGAAGCAAACTTCCCATCCATGCGCCAAGACCAAGTCAAGGCATGATGGAAGTTTCCCTAATGAGGCTTGGGCGCAAGTCCTAATCCAATTCTAATTCTAATTATGTCAATAATCAGCCCCACTTGTGCCAATCATATCTCAATCGATATCTCAAGTGATTAAATCAAATCCTAATCCAAATTAATCACTTGAAGATACTAATCAAGCAATAAGCACCAATCCTAGTCCAACTAGGACTCAACATACGCCTACCTCATTAATCCTTCCCCATTATACCCTTTAGCCCATTTAACTCTTCATTACAACTTATTAGAAAGCCCCATTAGGTAATGGGCCTAGCCCAAACTTCATTATGCATGTTAACCAAGCCATTGGATCTAATCCAATGTAACCCAAGGTCAAATGAGGCTAACCATGGTTAATATTGGTCAATATGCCAAAAATGAAGTTTGGCTCTAATAAGTTTCTTCTATCTCATCAGTCCCATTGGCGCTGATGAAGTCTCCAAAATATATCTGAGTTATGAAATAACTCGATCCGAAAGCTATCTGAACAATATGAAAACTCAAGCATCAAGGTGTGCAACCCTGTAGATTCCTCTGACGTTGGCAGTGATGAACTTTGGTCGTCACAAGTAGTGAGTGGCACCTTGCAGTGCATCGCTGCTACCCAAGTCATTGGAATGCATTTCAACATCGATATCCCTATCATCGCAATGAGGTACCAATGCATTACAATCCTTTTGCCAAACTGATATCCAATTGGACAACTGTGTCACCACTTGTTTTCACTCAATCTCATGGCTATGACAAAATCAGGTTCTCACCTGAGTATGGTCATACACTTCCAGTAATAGAACCATAGGGGGGCCTCATGGATATCAATGTTGGTGTTTATGCCCTAAGACCTAGTTTTGGTCTTCCTTTGTAGTACTTGACACTGATATTTCTTATATATTATTTTGGCATTATCGTTATCATGCTTAGTTTACATCTGCGATATTCCTACATAATAATGCCCTTGGAGACAGATTGGATCTGTGCTCAAACTCTTGTCCCCAGTCGATGTACCTCAGTGGATATGAGACAGCTATGGTACTTGTGAGATTGATATATGGGCTGGTTAGGCATGAGGTGCTAACGCAGACATATGGGTATGTCAGTGGTGGATATACTACCAACCCGCTGTGAGGCAATGACTTGATTTGATGATTTATCCTCACAAATGACAAGAGATGCATTGATCCCTTGACATGAGGTCATTGACTCTTCTATATGTTTAGGAACATGTTTTGATATAACCTAACAACTCACCATAGTTGGGAGATCATAACGGTTTTCATTGAGCATGCAACGACCTATATGAGAAGGTCAATGTACAGACAAAGGTTTTGCCCCTTCCTGAGGGAAGCATGATATCCATAGGGCCCCCCTTCATGGTTCTATGACTGAAAGTATATGGCCATACCCAGGTGAGAACACGACTTAGTCATGACCATGTGATTAGATGAAAATAAGTGGTGACACACTTGTCCAATTGGATATTAGTTTGGCAAAGAGACTATAATGCATCTATTCCTAGTTGCAATGATGGAGATGTCGATGTTGATATCCATTCCAAAAACATGGGTTGCAGCGATTAACTGCTAGGTGCAATCACTGCTTGTGATGACCTTAGTTCATCACTGCCAACGTCAGAGGAACCTACAGGGTTGCACACTTTGATGCTCAAGTTCTCGTATTGATCGGGAAGCCTTACGATCGAGTTATTGGATAACTTGAATGTATTTAGGAGATTTCATCAGCACCAATGGGCCTGATGAGATGGAAGAGAGTTATTGGAGCCTAACTTCATTTTGGGTAGGTTGACCCGGAATTGACCTTGGTTTGTCACATTTGACTTTAGGTTGCATTGGATTGGATCAAATGGCTTAATCAACTTGTGCAATGAAGTTTGGGCTAACTCATTACCCAATGAGTCCACATAACAAGTTGTCATGAAGATATAATGGGCTAAAAGGATATAATCGGGATAAATCTGCCCCCATTGGCGCCTATGGGCATAAAGGGGAGGAGTTGGCACAATTTGCTGTTGGGGTATGCCCTTAAGGCTAATGTTTGAGTCCTTGGGATTATATCAGTATCATGTATAAACTCTAAGTTTATAAAGGCAATGGTTGTTATTCAGGTTGTTACATCATCTGCTGCAATATGTATACTTCTGAATAATGT
>JANTFE010013261.1:30606-46049 GCA_027562315.1 Costus pulverulentus | reverse complement strand
ATCAACCTGAATAACAACCATTGCCTTTATAAACATAAGAGTTTATACATGATACTGATACAATCCCAAGGCCTCAAACATTAGCCTTAAGGGCATACCCCAACATGCACTACCGTGGGATAATGCACGGTGCCGTATTTGTCGCATTTTCTAGCACAGAATCTGTAGCCATTCTACGGCACTGCCATATTCTCCATACAGTATCATATTTTCATCCGACCCCACGTGTTCACGTGCCGTATTTAGGGTTTAGTGCACTGTTCTTAGGGCTTCTTCGCACGATTTTGCACCAACCTTGCGTTTTTCTTCGAGCTCTCGCTTCCCTAGCCTTCATATGACCTCTCTCTACAACTTTCATCCAATTCCAATCAAAGATCTTGACGATTTCAAGCTCGATCGAGCTCGTTTTCAGGCGCGCTAATGGTTTTTTGCCGTGATTTTGCCCCTTTCGATTCTTCCCGTTTGAGCGATAATTGGCTTCCTTCCAGGCTCAGAGATCTTCGAGGGAGGAAGGAGATCATACCCCAAGAGAATTTGAAGCTCAATCTTCCACCAGAAATCCAAATTCGAAGAGTGAAAACCAGCCCTACTCCCAGCCGTGCACGACCTTTGGTAACATTTTCAGCTTCCGATTTTTCTTCAGTTGTAATTTGTTTCCCTTGCACAATATCATGGCACCTACCAAGAAGATGTTATCAAAGAAGAAAGGGAAAGCCCCCGCAAAATCTCCAATGCCACCACCGAATCCATTCGGTATCATGTTTAGGGATGAGGAACAAGAGCAGAGATATAACATGCTACTTACTCGACGCATTGTAAAAACGAAATACACCGATGTTAGAGCTTTAGAGCTCCTTGGAATGAAAGATGATGTATTTTGGATGTATGACAAGGTAGGATTGAGAGAGTTTTTCAAGATGACACCAGAAACTTACTTACCTATTGTTCTAGAATTTCTTAGAAGTTTGGAAGTTAGTTGGGATGAATACATGGACCACACAGCTGAAGGAGATATTAGATTTAGGATGATGAATGAGGAAAAGAGACTCTCATTTAAGGAAATTCGGCATATATTTCACTTCCCACAGAAGGGACGCACAGAGCTACCCATTGGATTCATTGAGCATATCTTTAGGAACCAGATATCATTAGACAGCAGATTTTCAGCATCAACAGCAAGAGCCTCAAGAGTATCAAACCCCTGCATCAGATATGCCCACCACGTTCTCACGCACACCATATTCGGGCAAGGGGACAGTGATGGTATTGTCAGTTGTGCTGAGTTATTCCTGCTTTGGAGTATGCTTCATGGTTTCACAGTGGATATAGCTTTCTTTTTCATGAGACACCTAAGTAAAGTGTCAAGGGCTAAGAAGGGAGCTATAGTGATAGGAGGTTTTCTTACTCCTATAATACTACATCTAGGGATTGTGCCCTATGGGATCGAGGTTGCTAGAGGCAACTCCAGAATAGATATTGAGTCATGCAATACAATGAATATGATTCAGCGTGATGGAGACACATATTGTTTGATCTTTCAGCCTGGACTCCCCACTTTACCATTGCCTAACCCGAATGGATCTCAGTGCAGAGCCTCGAGTTGTATATCTTATGCTACACTGTTGTGTCTGCAAGTGCACAGATAGTTCGAAGTAATAAAAATATCGAACCACAGAGACCTACGTGTTAAGTAACAAATAGATGTTTTCTCACTAGCTAAGCAAACCGAATATGATGAAAAGCAATGATGGAGAACACACGAAAAAGATAATCAGAGAGAATCTGGGACTAGGGTTTCATCCACCTTAATTCTAATGACTAGAAGGAAATAAAGGTTGTTAGTTTAATTCTATTATGATAAAGACCTAATTCACTTCCTAAAGGTATTGTCTCACTCTCGTGCAAACAATCGTGCAGATAACCGATCCTCACTCTCGTGCAAGATCTATTCTCAATGCTAAAGATAAGTGAATCATTGAACAAAGAACTCAAGGATCACGCTCGTGCATTTGAATTCTAAGTCAATCATCTCAAGTGGAATCTCAAGGATCACTCTCGTGCATCATGAAACTCAACACAGGTTTTACTTTTGGTTTTCTGACGACTCGATCCTCACTCTCGTGCAAGATCAAATCAAGTCTACACATTAACTCAATCCAAAGTATTAGAAATTTAACATGGCAATAAAATCACTAAAAATCAGAATTCGAAGAACTACCTAATCTCTTACGATAGTTCCAAACTCAACGATATCTAGGGTTTCGAATTTCAAATGATCAACCTCTCGGTCTATTTCGCAAAACTCTAAAACATGCTGATATTTATAAAACTAAAGAGAATTAAAGAACAATCAATCACAAAAGTAAAATTATCATATTAAAATTAAACTTGACAAAAATCAATGTTACAATCAACCATAGTCATTAACAAACTAAGGGGATTACACCCCATGTCCCAAAAGAAGTCTAAGCTAGCATGAAGGAAAGATTACAATCAACCATAGTCTCAAAGTATCAGAAATCAAAGGAGAAGGCTAGAAGTTACAAAACACAGTGATGTAATCGAAATTACAGCACCGTAATTGCCTTTGAACAGCGCTATCCCCGCTGTTTTGTTGATTTCTCCTCTGATCGGACTCCAAACGCTCTAAAACTTCTGGTGCGTCCTCCTTTCCTCCAGGCAAGGCTTCAGTGTAAACATCACAGCCCAACGTGGCCTCCACGCCTCTCAGCATGAAGCCAAACCCTAAGCGCCATTCTCTCAATTTCTCTCCCAATACTCAATAAACGTTCTTCCTTCAACTTCGTGTGTGTTCTCCTTTTAAAGATGAGTCCGAAACATCTTTTAGAGCTTAATTTGGACTTCTGGATCAAAAGTTATGGCCTACACAAGAATCGGACTCGAAAAACTCATGAAAATCCTCCCAAAATACAGCACCGTGAAAGTTGTACCCAAAAATATGGTAGTGCCGTATTTTTGTCTCTGGAGTTCTGTAGAAAATTGTCTGTAAATACGGCACCGTGTATCTGTATATGGCAGTGCCGTATTTTGCAAAAGTATTCTGGTCGAGTTTTTATGGAGAATACGGTACCGTGAGAATTTCTCCCAAAAATACGGTAGTGTCATATTTTTGCTAGAATTCTCTGGTTGAAATTGTCTAGAAATATGGTACCATGTAACTGTATACGGCAGTGCCGTATTTTCTGGTTGTCGTCTGATGCAAAATACGGTACGGTGACAGATTTGCCTAAAAATACGGTATTGTCGTATTCTTGCAAATTAGCTCCAAATTTCATGAAAATTGATGGGTAGCTTCGTTTCGACGTCTGGAATCCATTGGTAAATCCATCAAACTATGACACTTTTAACCTGAAAATGATCAAAAATAAGAAATGGTGTAGATTCTATAATATTTGACAAATAAGACTTAAAAACAAGCAAAAGAGCATAATTATGACACAGAAAGACACATGAAATGACACAAAATATGTTATGAATTTTCATGTCATCAAACACATAAGGCTCAAACTTTGCTTGTCCTCAAGCAAATAAAATAAAGAACAATGCTAAGTATGGAAAATATTCTTTTTTATGAAAAATAAATTTCTAAAATATAATCACTCATGAAATATTCCATCAACTTTTTGCACAAAATTTCAGATAAATACATCGTCCTCTGAAATTAATCTTTAAGATCTACAACTTTGATTACATAAAACTTCGCAACTTGCATAATGAAAAGAATTTCAGTCTCATGAATTCACCCAAGTTTTAGTTTAAATCTATCATACTTTTGTTTACAGGAATTTGATATCCAAAATCTTTTTCCAGGCCAATTTTTTTTTTATGTGTTTTTGATGGTATGTACCCACATAGATACACACTTTTTATTTGGACTTCAACTCTTATCTTTGGTACCACTGTCAATTTTACACAGTGTCAAGTAGAGTAGTCATTCTCTCATGCCTACCAAAATTTTTCTCTCATCAAATTTTTTTTTATAATTTTTGACTTCAACCCATGTCTTAGGTACCACTGTCAATTTTACATAGTGCCAAGTAGGGGAGTCTCTCACTATTTTTGTGGATCATGGATTCTTCCTTCCCAACAAATAGTAAAATAGACCAAACATCAACTAGGCTAATCAGTTGACATCATTTCAAAAATTACACTCATATGCTCATTTTATTAAAGAAAGATGCTTCACTCTTAGATTACATTCATCAAACAACATACCTACCCAAAACATATGCATCAATCAATGGATAATTTCAACAAGTAGATATATATTGAAGAAATAAATTCAACATAATAGGTATATCTTCATTCACAAGCATTAGCATGAACTTTCATAATTAATGTAGAAAAATCTACCCATCTAAGAAAAACATATTATCAACTTATCATGTCCATAAAAAAATTTCTAATTCAATGCAAAAGGTGTGAAGCATGAAAACTCATATAATCATAGTCAAAGGTGTAACATGATTGGTCCATATAATCACATAAGGCTCAAATAATGCACAGGGTGTAAAGTGATAACAAATCAAAGATGCAACCATATGAAATAATCATGAATACAAGAGAGTGTAAACAATATTCACAAAACTATATAGCAAGCTCTGACCCAAAGTACATAAGGCTCAGATAAAAAACAGTGTCGGGGGCAGATGCTGCTAGGTCCAAAGATGTGCCTTTTGAAAATTTTTACTGAAAAACTACTAGCAATGATGGTGATGGTGCCGACAGTAGAGTGAGTAATCTCTAGTGACCTGCTAGAGAATACAGTCATAGAGGTGAGATCGTCGGCCGGTGCAAAAGATAGTACTGCATAAAAGAAATCAGAGTCAATAATAAAGAACTGCTGCAAAAATAAATAAAATCATGGAATAAGAGGCAGCAAAAGAAATAAGAATCTGCTGGTGGTATGATCCAGTGTCGACGGCTGGAGACAGTGATGTCAAAGGCAGATGTAGTGGTGGCTAGAGGTGCTGCAAATCTGGAGAAGAAGCCACAGGTGTCTAAGGAGAGCAGTGCAACCGTAAATAATTTTATTTTCCTGCAAAAAAAAAATTAATTCTAAAAATAAACTAAAATAAAAGAAACTAAACTAAGGCAAAAGTGTTTGGGTTGCCTCCCAAGAAGCGCTAATTTTTGGTCCATAGCTTGACCTAAACTCAAATCTCATGGTGAAGCAGGTGAATCAGTTCCAAAGTATAAAGCATACAATCTTCTGCATTTCCTTTTTCCCAAAAGATTAGCCACTAATCCAAATATTCAAAATTTCACTCAATTCATGATTGATGTGGCTTTCTTAAACATACAAAATTTAAAATCAAGATTTTCAAATCCACTCAAAGTAATCTCTATGATCTTCCTATGTTTGTCAAAAATCAAAATCATTAGTCCTTTTTTCAAATTAATATTTTCAATAGCAATAGAAGTAGGACTTTGATCAAAATAATCAAGCATTGGATCATCATAATAATGTTTATGTCTTTCATTAGATTCCTCAATAAAGCATAATTTTTTAAATTCATCAAAATATTCAACAAAAGATAGGGCAAAACATCAACATGGTGAGATTCATCAATTTTCACAATATTCAAATCCCTATCAATTTCCTCATGTTCATCAACAAATAATTTAGAAATTTCGAAATCATCATTAAAGTCAAGATGAGACTCTTCAAAATCAATTTCCTCATGCCTCCCCACAAATAATTCATCATCAGAAGAGTGAAAATCAGAATCATATGAAGAATCATGAGACTTATCGATGTTAGCAAAAGAATTAATAGAACCAGAGTTAGCCACAAAAGATTTATCATTAATTTCAACAATATCATCAAAATCAAATTGAGGTACATGAATATCACAATTTTCAAACTCATCAGATTTAACCATAAATGATATAACATCAAAAGAATCAATTTCATCAGAAGACGGTTTTTCAATTTCAATTTCCTCAAATTTTTCCACAAATAAATTATCAAAGGAATCAATTTCACAATTATCAAAATCAGAATGAGATTCATTAATGTTAACATAAGGCTCAATCTCAAAACAATCATAATCAGAGGGGGAATTTTCTAAATCATCTTTCTTAGTTTCCAAATCAAATTCAAACAAACAATTTTGTTGTGCTAATTGGGTTTCTAAAATTTCATTGTGTGCAACCATGCCATCCAACCTAGAATTGATTTGTTTGAGGGTCTCACTTACATCTTGTTTCAATTGTGAACTCATGAATTTCTCAAACATACCCTCTAAACTAGATTTTTCAGTTTTCTCAAAGCATGGTTCATAATTATTGTTTGAGCAATCACCATAAAAAGGAGTTTGATTTTCCCAACTAGATTCATAATGATCATCTTGATACCATGAAGAATTAGAATTTGGAGGAATTAAAAATTTGCAATCAGAAGTATAATGATCAGATGATTTACAAATATTACATGTAACAAAATAGGAGTGTAATTTCGATATATATGCAAGAGTGCATCGTGAATCATTTTGTGGCATGTACACCTTACCTCTTTCAGTTGCCCAGGAGTTGTGATAAAAAGACATATTTTCAAATCTATCAATAACAGAAAGATAATCCAACACCAATCAATAAGAACTATTTTTTTTAGAATATATAAAAAATAGAAAATCTAAAACACAAGCAAATTCACAAATTTTTAGATATCACAGTCCTGTCACAACTAGTGAAATCCAAAACCTGCAAAAACAAAAAACAAAGATAAATCTAAAACAAATAAAACCTAGTCCAGCAATACTAACAACTATTTTGATAATAACAAAACTAAGGTCCCCGGCAATGGCGCCAAAAACTTGTTGTGTCCACAAGTTCACAGATACTTTGAAGTAATAAAAATATCGAACCACAGAGACCTACGTGTTAAGTACCAAATAGATGTTTTCTCACTAGCTAAGCAAACCGAATATGATGAAAAGCAATGATGGAGAACACACAAAAAAGATAATCAGAGAGAAACTGGGACTAGGGTTTCATCCACCTTAATTCTAATGACTAGAAGGAAATAAAGGTTGTCAGTTTAATTCTATTATGATAAAGACCTAATTCACTTCATAAAGGTATTATCTCACTCTCGTGCAAACAATCATGCAGATAACTAATCCTCACTCTCGTGCAAGATTTATTCTTAATGTTAAAGATAAATGAATCATTGAACAAAGAACTCATGGATCACTCTCGTGTGTCCGAATTCTAAGTCAATCATCTCAAGTGGAATCTCAAGGATCACTCTCGTGCATCCTCAAACTCAACACAGGTTTTACTTATGGTTTTCCGATGACTCGATCCTCACTCTCGTGCAAGATCAAATCAAGTCTACACATTAACTCAATCCAAAGTATTAGAAATTTAACATGGCAATAAAATCAATAAAAATCAGAATTTGAAGAACTACCTAATCTCTTACGATAGGTCCAAACTCAATGATTACTAGGGTTCCGAATTTCAAACGATCAACCTCTTGGTCTATTTCGCAAAACTCTAAAACATGCTAATATTTATAAAACAAAAGAGAATTAAAGAACAATCAATCACAAAAGTAAAATTATCATATTAAAATTAAACTTGACAAAAATCAATGTTTTATAGTCATTAACAAACTAAGGGGATTACACCCCATGTCCTAAAAGAAGATCTAAGCTAGCATGAAGGAAAGATTACAATCAACCATAGTTTCAAAGTATCAGAAATCAAAGGAGAAGGGTAGAAGTTACAAAACACGGTGTTGTAATCGAAATTACAGCACCGTAATTGACTTTGAACAGCGCTGTCACTGTTGTTTTGTTGATTTCTCCTCTGATCGGACTCCAAATGCTCTGAAACTTCTGGTGCGTCCTCCTCTCTTCTAGGCGAGGCTTCAGTGTAAAAATCATGGCCCAAGGTGGCCTCCATGCCTCTCGGTGTGAAGTCAAACCCTAAGCGCTATTCTCTCAATACTCGATAAAAGTTCTTTCTTCCACTTCGTGCGTGTTATCCATTTAAAGATGAGTCCGGAACATCTTTCGGAGCTTAATTTAAACTTCTGGATCAAAAGTTATGGCCTGCGCAAGAATCGGACCCGAAAAACTCACGAAAATCCTCCCAAAATACGGCACCGTGAAAGTTGTACCCAAAAATACGGTAGTGCCGTATTTTTGTCTCTGGAGTTCTATAGAAAATTGTCTGTAAATATGCCACCATGTATCTGTATACGGCAGTGCCGTATTTTGGAAAAGTATTCTAGTCGAGTTTTTATAGAGAATACGGTACCGTGAGAATTTCTCCGAAAAATACGGTAGTGCCGTATTTTTGCTAGAATTCTCTGGTTGAAATTGTCTGGAAATACGGTACCATGTAACTATATATGGCAGTGCCATATTTTCTGGTTGTCGTCTGATGCAAAATACGGTACCGTGACAGATTTGCCTAAAAGTACGGTAGTGCCGTATTCTTGCAAATTAGCTCCAAATTTCATGAAAACTGACAGGTAGCTTCGTTTCGACGTCTAGAATCCATTGGTGTGCTCAAATCTTCCAAAATCTATTAAAATATGGCACTTGTAACCTGAAAAAGACGAAAAACAAGAAATAGTGTAGATTCTGCAATATTTGACAAATAAGGCTTAAAAACAAGCAAAAGAGCATAATTATGACACAAAAAGACACATGAAATGACACAAAATATATTATGAATTTTGGTGTCATCATACACCTGCACCGGAGACATCATTGCCACCACCACCTCCTACTTGGGGTGATGACTCATTTGGTATGGGCATTGACTCCTCGCCACCTAGAGTCACCGAGCCACCACCGCATGGGGCCGCTGGATCGTCCTCACAGCACGTAGCCCCATATCAGAGAGATTGGCAGAGTTACCGAGACCCAGGGTTTTAGACTATCACTACACAGTTATATAGACAGTTGCAGCATATGGAGAGGGTGATGGGAGGCATAGGGAGGATACATGAGCAAATAAGTCACACTCATTTGGATGTCGAAGCATTGGGAAACTATGTAGAGGACATGGGGAATTTCTTCTATGATCGTTTTGGCTACGAAGACCCCAGGAGAGGTGATATCTACGGCGATGCAGGTGAGGGAGCATTTCACGATCCCATAGTTGTTGCCCCAGCTGAAGAGGACGAGGAGGAGACACAATCAAATGAGTAAGATTTTGTGAGTATCTCATATCAAGTTTCATACCTTATTCGAGTTCACTAATTCATGTTGATCTCAGCTTATGTAGGAAAGGATGACTTTGCAAACTGCTTGTCTCTTACTGCTAGGGATTCTCACATCTTAGTTTTTATTACTATATGATTTCGATTTGGTTGTATCGACATATTTGGATAATTTGCTATACTTACTATTCGATATGGTTGTAGTTGATGTTTGATATTTGATGTTTTGGATTGATATTATGATGTTTAGTATGTCATTTGATATTTGATGATTGTTATTGATGCCCATGTGGTTTGTTTATCTAATAAAATACAACCGTTATCATGCCGAAATGTTTCTTGATGATTTACATATTATGATGAATTTGTTTCTCTAATACATATCTACCCATTGAAATTTTTCATTGATTGATAAATGGTGTTTTGGATGAACATATTGTCTGATGAGTTTGATTTTAGAGGGAAGTTATTTCTTTGAATAAAATCAACATATGAGTGTAATTTTTGAATTTATATTGATAGATTAATTCGGTTGATATTTATGCTATTTACTATTTGTTGGGAAGAAAGGTTCCTTGATCCAAATAAAGTAAGGACTCCCCTACTTGGCACTGTGGGAAAGCACAGTGGTACCGAAGGACATGGGTTGAAGTAATAAATAGAAAAAGTATGTATTTATATGGGTACATGCCATGAGAGGAATCAATTCACATAAACTCCGCTATCCTTGGTAAATTCTTTCCAATAAGAGGATATGAGTTCTATTGCATTGGTTATGTGATCGATGCACTCTAATTTCGTCACCAAAAAAAAAAGAAAAGGGTGGTAATCGAATTAGAGAATGTGAATGAATAAAAAAAAATGAAAGGTTCTGAGTGGAAAAAGATCTTGGAAACCCTAATCCTATAAACAAAAGTTGATAGTTATGAATTGAAAACTAGATGAATTCTTGAGATTGATATTCTGCTTATTATACAAGCTGTGAAGTTTTATTTGACTAAGTAATGAAACTTGAGGATCAAAATCAAAGGGTGATATGTCTATTTGAAATTCCATAAAACGGTTGATGAAAATTTTCATTAGTGATTGTGTTTTAGAAATTTATTCGTCATGAGAAAGTTTTCTCCTTTAATCAATTTCTTGATTTTTGCTTGAGGACAAGCAACGTTGAGCCTTATGTGTTTGATGACTCTAAATTTCATAGTGTTTCTAATACTTATTTAGTAGTCTTTTGAACCATAATCTTACTCTCTTGCTATATTTTTATACCTTTTTTACCAAAAACTTCGGAATCTACACAATCTTTGGATTTGACCTATTTCAGGTAAAAGGGCATCATTATCACTGGTTTTCAAGCAATATCAATGCATGAACCAGTTCTAAACATCAAGAGGAGTTTACACAACAAATTTCAAGTCAAAATGGACCTTCTAGCAAAAATACGGCACTTTTGGGCATGAAACACACGATACCGTATTTTACATCAGACACCAACCAGAAGACTTGGGTGAAATACGACACTACCGTATGGAACTACACGGTGCCATATTATTCAGTGTTTTTGACCAGAAAGGTTTAACAAGAATACGACACTACCATATGAAGCTACACGGTACCGTATTTTCCAACAAATTTCAACCCGAGGACTTAGACAAGATACGACACTACCTTATGAAGGTACATGGTACCGTATTTTCTAGCAATTCTGACCAGAAGACTTTAGCAAGAATACGGCACTACCGTATAATTGGGCGACATTGACACGGTACCATATTTGCTGCCCAGAACTTATAGAAGGAAAATACAGCTCTGCCGTAATTCAGATACGGTATCGTATTTTGAAACCCAGAATTATGAGTTTTCTGCCGTAAAATTCAAAACACGATTTCTCGAAACTTAGGGCACCAATTGAAGATCTGGAAGAAGGGGAAGATTCAGGATAAGATGGTGAAGAGTTGCAAAGCAAAAGGAACAATTTTTATCCATGACTTAGAGAGAATTTAAAGAAATCACCGCCGCACTAGGGTTTGTCATTGTTCACTGCACAGACCATCTCCGGCCACATTTTTTGAAAGGAAGCTTCGCCTGAGGAAGAAGAACGCGCCACAGAAGTTTTAGAGTGAGAGGAGACCGATCGAAGGAGAAACAAAGCAAAAACACACTCGTGACACTGTTCATCGTGACTGTGAAAGCAATTTCGGGTTGCAACCCTATTGCAACCCTGTTTTGTAATTCTTACCCCTTCTTTACTGTCTCTAATCATTCAAAAACTATGTTTTGCTGTGAATCTTCCGTCATGCTAGCTTAATTTCCTCTTGGGACGTGGGGGTGTTATTCTCTTGATATATCAATGACTAGATAACTTTTCTTTCATCAATATATTTTGCTATAGTTATTTTACTTAAGTGATTTATGCCTTTAATCATTTTTAGCATCATACATTAACATGTTTTGGAGTTTTATGCTATGGACTGAGAAGATGATGTCATAGGACTTGGAACCCTAGAATCTATAATAAGAACCCTTCGTGAGAGATTGGTTGTGCTCTTATCTTTAGGTTTTAGAAGTTTATTTCTTGTTAATGTTATGAACAAGAAATTATTGTTGTTTCAGACAAGAAAACATGCTAGAGATAGATGTTAGATTGCTAGAAAGCCTTAAGTAAAACCTGTGAAACTAAGGTGCGAGAGTGCTTAGTTTCGCTTGAGATATTGGTATTGAGATGGAATGCACGAGAGTGATTCTTAATCTCTTTAACCAAAGTTCACTTATATTTAGCATTGAATTGATCTTGCACGAGAGTGAGGATCGTTCTTCGTAAATTAACTGCACGAGAGTGAGTTAGTTTGTTTATCAAGTGAATTATATCTTGACCATAACAAAAATATATTGATGAATCTTTAATCATATCTAGTCATAAATATTAAGATGAATGAACCCCTAGTCCCGATTCTCTCATTCTGATTTTCTTCAATCACCATTTGATCGCTATTTTCATGATTCTCGATTCGCTTAGCTAGTGAAAACTCAATTACTCAGTATTTAACAACAAGGTCTCTGTGGTTCGATATCTTAAATATTACTTCAAGTATCCGTGCACATGGAGAGTACAACACTTATTGGAGCCAAACTTCATTTTTGGCAGGTTGACCCAAAATTGACCATGGTTGGTCACATTTGATAGGGTTGTATTGGATTGGATTTAATGGCTTAATCAACTTGTACAATAAAGTTTTAGCTAGCTCATGTTGGGAAACCCTAGGGATATTTTATAATTTTTCACAGAGAATACATTACAAACACAGTGGAATAATATCCCCGAAACAGGCTGGTCCCAAAAACCCAGTGAAAATCATCTTGCGAGGGGTTCAACACGATGAGATAGTATGTACCTTAGGATCAAGATGAGGCTGATGTCAAGGTAGGCGCCCAAGCGTTCGGCCTCTGCAGTCTCACACACACGGATGCCTTGAGCTCTCTTCTTCCACGCCCGGTGCTTGCCTCGGGAAGAAGATCCAAGCCTTAGATCACCTTGTTCAAAGCTTGCATAACCTCCAAGGATCATGCCCCAATGAAGAGGATGAGGAGATGAGGAAACTGCCAACTTCAAGTCCACCTTGCGCCAAGGGAAAGGATGAAGATGGCTCTCGGCTAGGAAGATGGAAGAGATGCGCCACTAGCTATTGCTCATGCCCCTTCTTGTTGGTTGCTCACGCCAACTTAATTACCTCTAAGGGCTCTCGCATATGCCATGATATATAGAGCCAAGGGACGGCAATAGAAGGGATAGGTGCATATCACAAAGAGAGGGGGCGGCTAGGGTTATTGGGTGGCAATCGCCCAAGACTTACCATAGAAGTCTATGATGCCTTAGATGCCTCAACCCTTGCCATAGAGACAAGGTTTCCATCTAAGCATGAAAGGGCTAGGCGCCAAAACCTCCCATAAGAAGCAACATGCACGCTGTCCTCCCCAATATGCCCTTAGGTGCCAATGGGAGGAGACTTCTCCCCATTATACCCTTTTAGCCTATTCTCTCTTCATGACAACTTGTTATTGGGCCTCATTGGGTAATGAGCTAGCCCAAACTTCATTACATGGCTTGATTAAGCAATTGGATCCAATCCAATGCAACCCTAATCCAAATGTGACCAACCATGGTTAATTTCGGGTCAACTTGCCAAAAGTGAAGTTTGGCTCCAATAACATTCTTCCGTTTCATCAGGCCCATTGGCGCTGATGAAATCTCCCAAATAGATCTAAGCTATACAATAACTCGATCGTAAGGCTTCCCGATCAATATGGGAACTCGAGTATCAAGGTGTGCGACCCTGTAGGTTTCTCTAACGTTGGCAGTGCTGACCTTAGATCACCACAAGCAGTGAGTGGCACCTAGTGGTGCATCACTGCTACCCAAGTCATCGAAATGCATATCAACAATGAAATCCCCATCATTACAACTAGGTATAGATACATTATAGTCCCTTTGCAAAACTGATATCCGATTGGATAAGTGTGTCATCACTTGTTTTCACTTAATCACATTTTATGACTAAATCCGGTTGTTATCTATGTATGGCCATACACTTTCAGTCATAGACCATAGAGGTGCTCCATGGATATCAAGCTTCCCTCAGAAAGGGGCAAATCCTCTATCTGTCCATTGACCTTCTTATATGGGTCATGACATGCTCAATGACAACCGTTATTACCTCCCAACTACAGCAAGGTGTTAGGTTATATCAAAGCATGTCCCTGACCATATAGAATGGTCCATGACCTCAAGTCAATGGATCAATGCATCTCCTATCATTTGTGAGGATAACTCATGACACAAAATCATAGCCTCACAGCAGGTCGGTCCAGTATATCCACCACTGATATACCTATATGTCTACGTTAGCACCTCGTGCCTAACCAGCCCATATACTAGTCTCACAATTACCAGTGCTATCCCATATCCACTCAAGTATATCGATTGGGGACAACCATTTGAGCATAGATCCAATCTGTCTCCAGGGACATTATCATGTAAGTACATAATCACAGATGTTGACAAATATTGATAATGACAATGCTAGAATGATATATATATATATATATGTCAAGTAGTACAAAAGATGGACCAATACTAGGTCTCAGGGCATACACACCAATACCTCATTCCCCAATGAGGCCCAATAACAAGTTGTTATAAAGAGAGAATAAGGCATAAGAGTATAATGGGGAGGAAACTTATCCCATTGGCGCCTAGGGGCTTAATGGGGATAAGTAGGCGGCTAATGCGTCATTAGGAAGCTTTTGGCACCTCCCCCTTTGTTCCTTGGATGGAAGGCTTGCCTCTTAGGCAAGGCTTGGGGCAAATATGGCTGAATGGACTTTTATAGTAAGTCCTTAGCGCATATGGAAGAGGGGAAGAGGTTTATGGTAAAGTCTTGTAGACTTTCCTTACCTCTAACCCTAATTACTCCCTCCCCTTAATCCTAGCAGCCTCCTTCATGTGTCTTGCACCTACACCTTTGTCTTGCCGCCCCCTTGCATCTATATAGCAAAATATATGCAAGTGCAAGGACCATGATCGATTAATACAATCGGCATGAACCACAAGGGTAAGAGCAAATAACAAGAGGGGCAAGCATCTCTTGCATACTTAGCCACAAGCTCTTCTCCTTCCCTCCTCTTGGCACAATTATTGGAGAAGCTTGGCGACATCATCTCCCATAGAGCCGCAAGTCTTCTTCTCTATCTCCTCTTGGCGCCACTCACCTTCTACCTCTCTCCTTGGTGAATGTCATCTTAAGGATGGTGCAAGTGGGCTAGAAGGGGCTCCCTAAGGCTTGGATCTTCTTCCCGAGGCTAGCACCAGGCGTGGAACAAGAGGACTCGAGGGATCCGTGTGTGTGAGACTACAAAGGGTGCACGATTGGGCACCAACATCGGCATCGCTCCACATTCCTCATAGGTACTTTCTCCTCTCATCATGTCGACTCTCTCGCAAGAACAAGATCCATTGGGTTTCTAGGACCAGCCTATTTCAGGAGTATGCTTCCGTTGTGTATCTATAATGTTTGTAAAATTTTAAAATATCCCTAGGGTGTAACGCCCTCGATTTTCTGAATTACGATTTAATGTTAGAAATTCTGTTTTTGTATTTTTATCTGTTAAAATTTTGGGATTTTTGCCTAATTGTAGGACTTTTTCCTACAGGGCAAAAATAATTATTTTCGTTGGGGCTTCG
>JANTFE010013261.1:2527-17432 GCA_027562315.1 Costus pulverulentus | reverse complement strand
TAAGGACAACTCTGAAAATCAGCTAAGCTGAACATCATTGAGACATTACTCAGAAGTATACATATAGCAGCAGATAATGCAACAATCTGAATAACAACAATTGCCTTTGTAAAACATATACATAGTTTGTACATGATACTGATAATAACCCAAGGCCTCAAACATTTAGCCTTAAGGGCATACCCCAACATCCTCCCATTGGCACTTAAGGGTATAATGGGGAGGAGTGGGCGCATGTTGCTTCATTAGGAAGGATATGGCACCTCCCCCTTCATGCTTAAATGGAAACCTTTTCTCTATGGCAAGGGTTTAGGTATCTAAGGCATGATAGACTTATATAGTAAGTCTTGGGCGATTGCATGATGTTTATGGAAAAGTCTTGGAGACTTTCCAAAGCCATAAACCCTAATTGCCACCTCACCCTAACCCTAGCCGCCCCTCTCCTTGAACTTGTGCCCACCCCTTATTGTCTTCCCACCTCCTTGTTCTATATATGTGGCCACACATGCGTGAGGCATGGCATGCATTCATTCAAGAGGCGTGAGCACATCAAAGGGGTGAGAGCAAAGGAGACCTTGGCGCAAGCTTCTCTTCCATCAAACCCCAGCTGCAAGTGTCCTCTTCCCTTCCTCTTCTTGGCGCAAGTGTGGGAAGCTCTTGGTGGCACTCTTCTCCCTCTTTCTTCTTCCATTGGTGCATCTTGTTGAAGGTGGCGCAAGCATAGAAGAAGGACAAAGGCTTGGATCTTCTTCCTGAGTATAGCTCCGGACGAGGAAGAAGATAACTCGAGGCATTCGTGTGTGTGTGACTGTAGAGGGTGCACACTTGGGCGCCTACATCGACATCGGCCTCGTCTTGCTCCTAAGGTATTTTCTATCTCATCATGTCGACTCCCTCACTTGACGATCTTCACTGGGTTTTTCGGACCGGCTTGTTTCGGAGAAATTATTCCACTGTGCAATGTGTTTGTGTTGATATGACTCTAAAAAATTATAAAATATCTCCAGAGTTTCCTAACAGTGGTATCAGAGTGAGGTTGCGAGACTCGAATGATGTACTTTCATGCTTTTCATGCTCACATGCCATATCTCAATTTTCAAAAATTGCATGTTAGTGGCGCATGATTTTTCTGGTAAGAAAAATTGTAGGTCTTTGTTTTCTATCTTCTATTCAATTTCTTTTGGATTGTTGAAAGATTATTTTCTTGATTGATTTAAGATCAAAGGCGCACATAATTTTGTCAAGTCGGACAGGCAATGTGTCTTCGGACTGGCCGGGTCTCTTGATCTGACAAAAATTGTGAGTTGATAGGATCTATCATGTTTTATGAGCATGTAGAATTGCATGAGTAAATACCTTAGTTGTGCATAAAGTTGTGGTCATGAGTCAAGCCCCTTTGCATGCCTGTGATGTACTCTTGTGAGGCCTGTGTGCTACTTTTCTTTTTGTTTTAACTAAGAGAAAGATTTGGGTGGCGCATATCACTTGGAGCATTGGCGCATGCATCTTCCTTGATGGCGCATGCATGCTAAGTGGCGCAAATTGGCGTGGCCGAACCCTTTGGGTTTGTGTGCTAGCTATCTTGGCTCCTTACATGGTGGCGCATCTTCCTTGGAGGAAGCCTTGGCATTGGCCGAACCCATGAGGGTGCTTCTAGGGTTTCCCTTAGAACTACCTCCAGGGTTTCCCTTTAGAAGTTTTTGTTTATTTCAAAAAAAAAATAATATTATGTAAATCCAAGGGAATTAATAACCTTATGGATATTTTATTTTTTTCCTTTATTAGCTTTTGTGGTTTTGGTAATTAATTAGGTAAAATTGGAAACAATTTACCTAATTGATTATAAATATGTAGTAATCGATTGTAATGGATAGAGAATAGAATTTGGGAAAAATGATGTGATCTGTGTGTTGGCGCTGTGCGCCTTCCTCTTCCTCCTCTTCTGAGGTGCAGGTGTCACCTAGCTTCCCCTCTTATCTTCTTCCCCTTCCTTTCTTCTCCTCTCCGGCAATGTGCACCCTCCTGCTCTATCTCCTCTATTTTCTTCTTCTCGTCCTACCAAATTCTCTACAACGTCTCTCCATGCAAACCTTCCCGACAATGCGCTTTGAACTCTGTTCGACAAAGCAAAACTCGCTGGCTACTTGGTTCTCTTCAGAACACGCGGTCTACGCCTTTCCAGCGATGATCCGGCTGGCTGATCATCACCAAACTCCGGCGAAGCATTCTGCTCTCAAAGACGAAACTCTTGGCTCAATGATCTGACCATCTGACGGTTAGATCATCGGATTCAAGGGATTTGCAAAGAGTCACCTGGTTCTTTTCAGAACCCGCGACTCCACCGATTGTCACATCATTCCGGCGATGATCCAACCGGCCGATCGTCCCCAAACTCCGATAAAGCATCCTGCTCTCAATAACGAATCACTTGGTTCAATGATCCGACCATCTGACGATTAGATCATCAGATTCGACGGATCCTATGAGGAGTCGCCTGGTTCTTTTTAGAACCCACGACTCTTCTGACATCCTTGCTCCGTTGATCACATCTGCCCGTCAGATTGAGCTCACACTCAGGAAGAAGATCCTCCTCCCTCTTGCGCACTGACAGACAAAAGCATCGGACTTTTTGATGGCAGGATCACCGGAATTGGAAGATTCTCCGGTGACCCCTATTTCCGCCTAAGCCGATCTGTTCGTCTACATCCTTCACTGATCCGCCACCATACGATGCCGTAATCCAGCCATCACACAACCTGGACGTGTAGAGCTTCTACCCGAAGCAACTTCGCTGACAGATCATCGGATGACGAGTGTCGGTCGGCGACGAGTTCTCCTAGTCTTCGAAGCGAGCGAACACAGGATTCTGATTCTCAATCTCACCTCTTTCAGCTTTGCTGAATCCTACGGATCATATCTGATCCAACTGAAATCAGCGGTTCACAATATTGGGTAATGGATTTACACACTATTAAAGTGGATGATCTAAATAAGCGGGATGATTTGTTTAATTATGTAATTTTATTTTCTGCAAATAAAGAAAAGTAGGGTCTGAGTCTGGGTCTTCAGAACACGTGTCTCCATCCTACATCAGAGAGCTAAACCATGGTGAGAAGGACCTTGAAGCCAACTTTGAAGACCAAGCTAGAGGTTGGCTAGTCTAGGTCTAGTTCTAGGGGCTTGAGTCCTAGGTCAAGAGTTGAACCACCTTTTGTCATGGATTGGTTCAATGTCTTGAATAGGATATGATCACATCATTCTTTTACTGCTTTCAATATCTGCTAAAGCATGCCTGTGATGTTTTGTCATTATGTTATCACTATAGGATTGCATACCTGTATTGTTAAACATAAGATAAAACTGATGAGACCTTAAAAACCCTCATGCAAAATATCAAGTCTAGTAGCCTTCTAACACGTAGCTCTCACTAAGCTATCGATCAGTGGAGTTGTGAATTATTTTCCACCCTCGTGGGACACACCCACTTATCTTTATAATGTGCGTGGTGGCAATGGTTTCCCCAGTCCAGTTTTAACCTAGGTGTGCCTTCGCAAGGAAACTCGTTGGCCCTGAACATAATGGTTAGGAATGGACTTGACTAGATTTTCATATGTGCTGGGCACATGATGAAACTCTAGAAGCATCGTTGAGAGGTTAGGGTTTCATGGTGTATCCAGCCCTCACTAGACGTGAAATGCCTAGACTGTCTAAACAAAGGGAGTTGCTTGGAGCAACCAGCTGGCGTGCCCACCTTAACAAACATGGATCACTTTGTGCATCTCATCCCACCCTCGTAGGATGCGAAGCCTCATGTGGAATAAGGATCCCATCTCACTAGGAAATCTTAAATTTCCTGATTGACTTTGTGGGTTGTCAATTCGATTTAAATAGTGGGAGTCATGGTCATTTAGTACAAGTCCAAATTAAATGATCTGAAAGTAGTACTAATCTACTGTTTCTTGGTTGTTGTAGAACAATGATTGTGAACAATGGCAGATGGTCACTGCGATCTACGCTGGAAAGGGATAAGTTGGTTGGATCCAACTTACTGGGTTGGTATATGAACTAAAGAAATGTGCTCAAGCTCGAGAGGAAGCTCTATATCCTTGAGCAGCCTATTCCTGAGCCACTTTCATGCTCGGCCTCAGCAGCTGAGAAGGATGCTTATGATAAGCATCAGGCTGATACCTTAGAGGTTACTAATTTGATGCTAACCAACATGTCACCTGAATTAAGAGGGCAATATGAATCTAAGAGTGCCTCTGAGATTATTTCTAATCTGAGGCAGCTCTTTGATGAATTGATTGAGTTCAACCCTCCTAAAGTAGACATTCAATGTGTTGAGCTGAGAGGCTTAACTAAGACATTGAAGATAAAGATGGAAAGAGTCAGGAATAACAAGTGCTACTCATGTGGAGGACCACCTCACATGATAAAGGACATGGTGCGACTTCAGAATGAGAAGAAGAGAGGCATGGCTTCGTCTTCATGCTCGGGAATTTATGTTACAGAAGTCAACCTTTCTACTTCTATGTCATGGGTATTGGATATTGATGACACCAAAATAAATAGTATATTTTGTATCATTTTTGATATCTTTTCATGCTAGATTGAAGATCTTTCACTTGTTTTCATGATAAATTCATTGAACATTGCAAAGTATACTTCTATTTTGGTTTTTCATGGTTTTCAGGTAAAAAGGCGCTATTTCATGGAGTTTTCAAGCGAAATCAAATACATGAAAGGATTACCATCATCAAGAGGAGATCAACCAAGAAATTTCATGCAAAACGGAGCAAGTCTACAAATTACGGCAGTGCCGTAATCCATTTTACGGTACCGTAATTTCAGACTGTACCGTAAAATCCGAGCCCTGCCGTATTTTGAGGAGTTTGCAAACAGAAAGAATTTTGGATTTTACGGTACTGCCGTAAACAATATTACGGTACTGTATTTCGGAGTGCTTCATTATAGAAACTTCGCCCGATTTTACAGCACTACCGTAAGAAACTACACGGGCCGTAATTTCCAGACGTTCGCAAACAAAGAGTTCAGCCGATTTCACGGCACTACCGTAAACCATATTACAGTGCCGTAATTCCTAGACGAAATTAGAACAGAAGACTCGAGAGATTTTACGGTAGTGCCATAAACTATTCCACTATCGTAATTCCTGTTCTGAACGTGACGCCCAGGTCAATATCGACGCCCGATTCTTGTGGAGAGGATTGCGGGCGATCCAGAACTCTGAATTGGATACCGTAAGTAGCAAAAAGGAAGCTGGGGACGGGAGGATTAGGGAGAGACCGAAAGCCCCAAATTTCGTGCACTATCGAGGGAGAAATTTTGATCCACGCCACTGCGCTCGATCTAGATAATCTCCGGCCGTGATTTTCATAGTGAAGCTTCGTCTAAAGGAAGAGAGAACGTGCCAGAAGTTTCAGACCGAAAGGAGATCGATTGGAAGAGAAATTGAAGAAAAAGGAGTCACCGACACTGTTCATCGACAGTTCTTTGCAAATTACGACTGTGAAATACTTCACAGCCGTGCTGTATTTTCTAAACTTCTCTTTTACTTTGATTTTTGATCCTCTGAAGCCATGATCTATTGTAATTCCTTCATGATGATAGCTTAAACAACTTTTGGGACATGGGGGTGTAATTCACTTGATTTCCAATGACTAGATGACGATTTTTACTATTTCGTTGAGTTTAATATTAGCATGATGATTTTGCACATGTGATAATTGTGCTTATACTCTCTATAAGTTCATGTTACTCATTATATTCTTAGAATTTTCGCTTGAGACCGAAAGGTAATTGCTTGAGAATTTGGAACCCTATAATTGCATGTTAGGATCCCTTCCTTAGGTTGGATCTAATTTGATATGTTCTAGTAGAATAATTGCCATGATTTTAACATGAATCTATAGATCGAGTCTATTTGTCAAACGTGGAGATCTTGTGCGAAAGCAAGGATCGGAACGTTGGAGATCCATGAGTAAAACTAGTGTTGAGACTTGGATGCACGAAAGTGATATTTGAGACTCCACTAGAGATTATCAACATAGAATTCGGATGCACGAAAGTGATCCTTGAGTTCATTGTTCGATGATTTACTTATCTTCAGCATTGGGAAGAATCTTACGTGAAAGTGAAACAATCCTGTTATTAAGTAAATTCATCTTCATCATGATAAAATTGAACTAACGAAACCCTTATTCATATCTAGTCATAAAAGTTAAAGTGAACGAAACCCTAGTCCCAGCTTCTCTTTCTGATAATTCCGTTTTAGTTTCCAATTGCTATTTTCATCATTTCGATTAGCCTAGATAGTAAGAGATCAACTATTTGGTATTCGACAACATAGGTCTCTGTGGGTTCGATATCTTAATTATTACTTTGAGTATCTGTGCACTTGCGGACTACAACAAGTTTTTGGCACCATTGCCGGGGACCTTAGTTTTCGTCGATATTAGAGACGTTGAGATTATTGCTAGATTAGGTTTTTATTTACTGTTTATTTTCTGTTTCTTGAAATCACTTGACCTATCTATTTTGCATGTGCAGGAATCTTCGGTCAGGACTACTTGTACCATTGGATCCTGAAATCAATAAAACATTAAGAGTTCGCAGAGAGTTGAGATTAGAAGAAGAATTGCAAGAGACATCCCAACCGGAGTTACAAGAAGAAATATTAGAGATGGGAGACAATCAAAACAATCAGAGAACACTTAGGGACTATGCAGCCCCTAATCAACATGAAATTCATTCTAGTATTGCTAGGCCAGCAATAGAGGCCAACAATTTCGAGATTAAGCCTACTTTTATTTCAATGTTTCAACAAAATCAATTTGGAGGATCTCCACTAGAGGATCCCAACCAACACTTGGCCTCATTTCTTGAATTATACGATACTATTAAATTTAATGGTGTTTCTAACGATGCATTGAGATTAAGACTTTTTCCTTTTTCTCTTAGGGACCGGGCAAAGACATGGCTTCACTCAAATCCAACCGGTACCTTCACCACTTGGAATCAACTGTCAAATTCCTTCTTGACAAAATACTTCCCCCCAAGCAAGACACTTCAGTTGAGGAATCAAATTACAAAATTTCAACAAAGAAGTGGGGAGTCGTTCAGTGAGGCATGGGAGAGATTCAACGAATTACAGCGGAAGTGTCCTCACCACGGCATTGAAGATTGGAGTTTACTACAAATTTTTTACTATACATTATCGGATAATACTAAAATGACTATGGATGCTGCTGCAGGTGGAGCTCTTATGAGCAAAACACCAGATGCTGCCTTCAGACTGCTAGAGGAGATGGCATCGAATCACAATCAATGGACTACCGAGAGAGGAGTACTTTACAAGCCTTCTCAAGGTAAGGGGGAAAGTGAAGGATGGCAATCCTTAGCAGAGAAAGTAGACTTTTTGTGCAGTAAGTTTAATTCTATGCAACCTGCTTCTGTTTCTGCTATCACTTGTGAAATTTGTGGCAATAATGGTCATACTGCTGAATATTGTAGAATAATTGTCGATCAGGGTAATGTGCATGTGAATGCCATAGGGAATTATAATCAAAGTAGATCTAATGATCCCTATTCTAGTACATATAACCTTGGATGGAGAAATCACCCCAACCTTTCATGGAAAAACAATAACAATGTAGGGGGGAACACTGAGAACAAAGGATTCCAAAGGCAAAATCCTAACCAAAATCTAAATCAAAACAATGATCAATTCTCTGAGTTAAAATCCATGTTTAAACAAATAATGGCCAGTCAAAATCAGCATGAGCTAAAACAGGATAGAAAAATTGAAGAGTTTATGTCTAGGCATGACCAAATCTTGTCAAATCAAAATAGACAAATTGAAGAGTTTAAGGAAAGTTTTCATCAAATTAACTCCAGACTGGATAGAGTAGAAGCCCACAACAAAATTCTTGAAAACCAAATTCCACAACATGCTAGTGTACCTTACAGACCCCCCGGGAAATTGCCTGCAAAACCTGAGATTAACCCTAGGGAGCACTGTAATGCCATCATGACTAGAAGTGGAAAATAACTAGGAGAACCTAGAGATAGGTTTGAAAACACTGAAAAAAGGCTTGATGATAATGAAAGGGAATTAGAGTTAAGAGAATCTTCTTCACATGAGAAACCCCAAACTTGTTTACCACCTCCAAAGGGTGATGAACCAAAAGGGGAGGAATCATGTGAGAAAGACAATCCTAAACCTAATTTGCCTGCTCCTTACCAACCACCAATACCTTTTTCTCAAAGGTTAGTTCAACATAAACTAGACAAAAAGTTTGGCAAATTTCTTGAAATCCTGAAAAAGCTTTATGTTAACATTCCTTTTACTGAAGCTATTACTAAAATGCCATCTTAAGCCAAGTTTTTAAAGGAAATTTTATCTAGTAAAAGGAAATTAGATGATTATGGCACATGCACTGTTACTTTAACTGAAGATTATAGTGCTATCATACAGAACAAACTGCCACCTAAACTGAAGAATCCAGGTAGTTTTTCTATACCTTGTTCAATAGGCACTATGGCTTTTGACCGAGCCTTATGTGACCTTAGTGCAAGTGTGAGTCTAATGCCTCTTTCTACTTACAGGAAACTAAATCTTGGAGAGCTAAAGCATACATCCATATCCTTACAGCTCGCAGATTCATCATAAAGTATCCTGTAGGTATTCTAGAGAATGTTCCTATACAAATTGGTAAGTTTTTCATTCCTGCAGATTTTGTAGTGTTAGACATGGAGGAAAATTCTAGAAATCCTATAATTCTCGGTAGACCACTGTTGGCCACTGCAAAGGCAAATATTGATGTGAAAGAGGGAAAGATTACTTTTGATATATGCAACAACAAGATTGAATTTAATCTTAATGATTCATTGAATAAACTTTCATACTCAAGATCTTGTTGTAGTGTTGAAATATTTAATGATGAAATGTATAATGTTTCAAGTTTGTTTGATGAAACCTCAAATAATGAATCTAACAATCTTTTTGAGGGTATTGATAAGAAATTGCAGAAGAAAAAGACGAGGAAGAAAAGAAGATGAAGCTCTAGATTGATTGACAAGATAGAAGGGATTCTCAGTAAATTTGGATATTGTTTCAAGATTGAGCCTTATGTTGAAAAATCAGGAGGGCAATAGAGGAATTCACGATCACACCTGAGTGTAAAAGGGTCAAGCTAATGACCTTTAAATTAGCGCTTCTTGGGAGGCAACCCAAGCTTTCTAACCTCTATTTTGTTTTCTTTAACTTAATTTTAGCTTAACACTAATTTTTCTTTATTTTTGTAGGTAAATCGTGATTTGATGAAAAATACGGCACTACCGTAAAGTATATTACGGTACCGTATTTTCGATCGGCTCTTAAACAGATAGTTGCGTCGAAATTACGGCACTACCGTATACTTTTACATGGTACCGTATTTTGTCGTCAAAATCAGCCCGAGACTTCTGTCATTTTTATGGCAGTGCCATAAGTTATTTTACGTGCTATTTTATTTTTTTTAATTTTCAATTTTTTGAAAAAAAAATTAAAAAAAATTGCTGTTTGATTTTTACGGCGGTACCGTAAACTGCGTTACGGTAACGTAATTTCGCGATGTTTTTTATCAGAAGAGTTCCGAGATTTTACAGCCGGTACCGTAAGGTGTTTTACGGTACCGTATTTCGGAACCGTTTTCGACCTGAGAGTTGTCGCAATTTTACGGCAGTGTCGTAAGACATTGCACTGCCGTAATTTGGTTTCGGACATGCGAGTCTGTGCCGTATTTAGGGTTTCGACCAAGCCATTTTTAGGGTTTCACCCTCATTTTCGCTCGAGCTTGCGCCGATCTCGTTTCTCCGACCGTCTCCGACCATCTGTGGACGCTAGCGATCCTACCTATCCATATTTCACCGTCAATTAGGTACCCGTTTTTCCGATTTCATCGCTTTAACGAGTTTTCACGCCATTTTCGCCCCTTTTGCTCGGTCTCACTCGATTCTTAACCATTTTGAATGATTTTTGTTTCTATTCACTCGTTAGGAGATGAGCTTTCGATTCCTTGCTGTTTGAAAAGAATTTGAACTAATTTCATGACCGATTTGCACTGAAATACAATAAACATGTTTGGAGTTGCTGTTCACTCACGGTTTGTTGATTTTTGAGTTTGAGCTTGAGTTATGAGTTGATTTTCGCTTCCTATTTACTTGATTAGTGTGATTAATGATGCTGAAACTATGATTCATGCCTTCCATATTTAGATGAGATTGAGATTACATGCTCTGTTTATGCCCTGTTTTTATGATAATAGAACATGTTGATAGGATGCCATTTGACTTGAATTGAACTGCATTATTGTTTAGCTGCCAATAAATTGTGAGTTTGCAGCTTGTTAGCAAATATGCCATGGAGGAAGGTAATTTTTCCAAGAGAGAAGAGGAAAGCTCTTGCAGAACCATCTCAACCTCAGAACCCCCATGGAATCATTTTTAGGAATGAGATGCAGGAGGCCAGATACAACAATTTGATTGAAAGAAGGATTATCAACACAAAGTATGTGGACCAAATAATATTGGAAGCTTTAGGGCTTTATGAGGACGTGCTTTGGATGTTTGATAGGATCCAAGCCAAGCAATTTTTCCAAATGCATCCGCCCACATTCTTGCCACTTGTTTTAGAGTTTTTGAGCAGTCTGATTGTAGAACTGAAGGAGTATTCCCATGGACCTGCTGATGGAAAAATTACTTTTAGATTGGCAAATGAAGAGAGAGAGCTTACACTGCAGGAAGTAAGAGACATCTTTGGATTGAGCATAGGAGGGTACACTGAGATACTCTTAGGATTCATGGAGAACATCTTTTGGAACCAAATCACTGATGAGAACCGGTTCTATGTTGTTTCTGCCAGAGCTAGCAAGATCATGAACCCTTGTATAAAGTATGCTCATCGGGTTCTAGCACATACAGTGTTTGGTAGAGGAGATAGTGATGGCATGGTCTGTCAGCACGAGCTCTATTTCCTTTGGGGGATGCTCAGTGGGTTTGCTGTGGATGTCGCTTACTTCATGATTAAGCATATGGACAAGGTGTCCAAAGCAACCAGAGGAGCTGTGGTGAGAGGAGGTTTGATTACTCCTATAGCTAGATATTTTGGGATTGAGCCCTTTCACGTAGAGATGGCACGAGGGAATCCAAGACTTGACATGGAGTCTTGCATTGCGATGAAGATGATTGTTAGGGAGGGAGATACCTTTTGTTTGGTCCTTGGACCAAATATCCGCCCTCTACCTTTACCGCGCATTGAGAAGACTATAGTCTGGGACAGAGCCAACTGGAAGTTATCTCCCAGTGTAGCTGAGGCAGCCTTTACTCCACCACTCGACACAGCTCGACCGCCACCCACCTAGGGTGGAATGAGTGATCCGTTTAGGATGGAGTCACCTCCTCGTGATTCTCCACAGGCTGCTGGTGCATCTTCACAGAGACCTAGGGCTGGTTTTGCTAGCCACCATGATCCTGGTTTTCAGGCGTTGACAGCACAGATGTATAATCAAGAACGCCGCCAGGAGAGGATGGAAGAGACTCTGGGGCACATCTAGAGGGAAATGGAGAGGTTATGTAATCATATGGAAGACATGGGTAGCTTCCTTTTTGGCCGTTTTGGTTATGCAGATCATCGAGATTATGGATACCAGGGTGATCAAGGAGGAACACCATATTATGATCCCATGGAGGCTGCTGCAAGAGATTCAGAGGCTACACGATCAGATGGCGACGAGTAGATACTTTGTGAGTATTGTTTTCCTTTACTTCTTTACCATGTTGAGTGTTTTTTTTCATATATATCTCATTGATTTTTCACATGATGAAGGGATGGATGACGCTTCATGATCGCCGCCACTGATTTTTGAAATAATTTTTGACAATGATTTTTCAATATGGTTGTATGACAAATGTTGATATTCTGATTTACCTTTCGATTTGGTTGTATTACATGATGATGATGATATTACTTCTTTTGACACGATGTGATGATGAAAATGTGATATATGCTTTGAAATGTGTTGATGATTTTTGATGATGAATGAAAATCAAATTCATGATTAGAGACAAACCCTATCATGCCAGATTTATTTCTTTAATACATATTTGTCTATTGAAATATGAAATTCGTTGATGCATCAAATTTTAGATAGACGTATTATTTAAAGAATGAAATCTAAAGGTGAAAATTTTCTTTTGAATAAAATGAGTGTATGAGTACGATTTATGAATTGAGATCGATTGATCAACCTAATAGATGTTTAGTCTATTCTTGTTATTTGTTAGGAAATAAGAATCCAAGATCCACAAAAATAACGAGGACTCCCCTACTTGGCACTGTGGGGAAGCACAGTGATACCGAAGGTCATGGGTTGAAGTAATAAATAGAAAAAGTATGTATCTATGTGGGTACATGCCATGAGAGAAATCATTTCACATAAACTCCGCTGTCCTTAGTAAATTCTTTCCAAATTAGAGGATATGAGTTCCATTGCATTGATTATGTGATCCGTGCACTCTAATCTCGTCACCAGAAAAAAAGTGGTAATCGAGTTAGAGAATGTGAATGATGCAAAAAGGAATGAAAAAGTATGTATCTATGTGGGTACATGTCAAAAAGAAAAAAATAAAAAAAATAAAACAAAATGATATGAGTGGAAAAAGATCATGGAGACCTAATTCCTGTAAACAAAAGCATGGTAGATTTGAACTAAAAATTGGGTGAAATCATGAGATTGAAAATTCTATTTATTGTACATGTTGCGAAGTTTTATTTGATTGAATTAGGGATCTAGAGGGTCGAGTTCTAAGAATGATATGTTTATTTGAAATTTTATAAATCAATTAATAGAATTTTTCATTGACGAGTCGTATTTTAGAAATTTATTGAGCATGAAAAGGTTACTCTTTTAATCAAACTTTGATTTCAAATTTTGATTTTTGCTTGAGGACAAGCAAAGTTTGAGCCTTATGTATTTTGATGACACCAAAATATATAGTATATTTTGTATCATTTTTTATATCTTTTCATGCTAGATTGAAGATCTTTTACTTGTTTTCATGATAAATTTATTGAATATTGCAAAGTCTACTTCTATTTTGGTTTTTCATGGTTTTCAGGTAAAAAGGCACTATTTCAAGGAGTTTTCAAGCGAAATCAAATACATATAAGGATTACCATCATCAAGAGGAGATCAACCAAGAAATTTCACGCAAAACGAAGTAAGTCTGCAAATTACGGCAGTGCCGTAATCCATTTTACGGTACCGTAATTTCAGACAGTACCATAAAATCCGAGCCCTGCCGTATTTTGAGGAGTTTGCAAACAGAAAGATTTTTGAATTTTACGGTACTGCCGTAAACAATATTACGGTACCGTATTTCGGAGCGCTTCAGAATAGAAACTTCGCCCGATTTTACGGCACTACCGTAAGAAACTACACGGGCCGTAATTTCCAGACGTTCGCGAACAGAGAGTTCAGCCGATTTCATGGCACTACCGTAAACCATATTATGGTGCCGTAATTCCTAGACGAAATCAGAACAGAAGATTCGAGCAATTTTACGGTAGTGTCGTAAACTATTCCACTACCATAATTCCTATTCTGAACGCGACGCCCAGGTCAATATCGACGCCTGATTCTTGAGGAGAGGATTGAGGACGATCCAGAACTCTAAATTGGATATTGTAAGAAGCAAAAAGGAAGTTGGGGACAGGGGGATTAGGGAGAGACCGAAAGCCCCAAATTTCGTGCACTGTCGAGGGAGAAATTTTGATCCACGCTGCTGCCTAGTGTTTCGCCGCTGCGCTCGATCCAGATGATCTCCGGCCATGATTTTCATACTGAAGCTTCGTCTGAAGGAGGAGACAACGTGCCAGAAGTTTCAGACTGAAAGGAGATCGATTGGAAGAGAAATCGAAGAAAAAGGAGTCGCTGACACTGTTCATCGACGGTTCTTTGCAAATTACGGCTGTGAAATACTTCATAGTCGTGCTGTATTTTCTAAACTTCTCTTTTATTTTGATTTCTGATCCTCTGAAACCATGATCTATTGTAATTCCTTCATGATGATAGCTTAAACTACTTTTGGGACATGGGGGAGTAATTCACTTGATTTCCAATGACTAGATGACTATTTTTACTATTTCGTTGAGTTTAATATTAGCATGATGATTTTGCTCATGTGATAATTGTGCTTAGACTCTCTATAAGTTCATGTTACTAATTATGTTCTTAGAATTTTCTGTTGAGACCGAAAGGTAATTGCTTGAGAATTTGGAACCCTATAATTGCATGTTAGGATCCCTTCCTTAGGTTAGATATAATTTGATCTGTTCTAGTAGAATAATTGCCATGATTTTAACATGAATCTATTGATCGAGTCTGTTTGTCAAACGTGGAGATCTTGTGCAAAAACAAGGATCGGAACGTTGGAGATCCGTGAGTAAAAACTAGTGTTGAGACTCGGATGCACGAAAGTGATCTTTGAGACTCCACTAGAGATTATCAACATAGAATTCGGATGCACGAAAGTGATCCTTGAGTTCATTATTCGATGATTTACTTATCTTCAGCATTGGAAAGAATCTTGCGTGAAAGCGAGAATAATTCCCTGTGCGGTTGTTTGCACGAAAGTGAAACAATCCTGTTATTAAGTAAATTCATCTTCATCATGATAAAATTGAACTAACGAAACCCTTATTTATATCAAGTCATAAAAGTTAAAGTGACGAAACCCTTGTTAGGGAATGTCGGGTGTAATTTAAAATTTTTGCAGTCCCAGGACGCAGCGGAAGAAGCATTACACCCGAAACACATTCCGGTCCCAAGGATCCATGCGAGGG